>JAUMJL010002519.1:0-54589 GCA_033558185.1 Dromococcyx pavoninus | reverse complement strand
AGTCTGTTTTTGGTTTCCTCTGTCCATTTCGGGGTCCCTCCGCCCATTTTTGGATTCTTCAATCAATTTTTTATTTTCTCAGCCCATTTTTGAGCTCCCTCATCCCATTCTTTGTTCTTCAGTTCATTTTTGGTCCCTCAGCCAATTTTTGCTTTCCTCAATCCATTTTTGGGTTCTGCGATCCATTCTTGGTTCCCTCAGTATATTTCTGGTTTCCTCAATCCATTTTTCGGTTCTGCAATCCATTCTTGGTTCCCTCAATTCATTTCTGGTTTCCTCAATCCATTTTTTGAGTCCCTCAGTGCATTTTTGGGTACATCAGCCCATTTTTGGTTCTGGTTTCCATTTTCGGGTTTCTCAGACCATTTTTGGGTTCCTCAATCCATTTTTGTCTCTCTCAGCCAAATTTTGGGTTCCTCAGCCCATTTTTGCTTCCCTCAGTCCATTTTTGGGTTGTGCAATCCATTTTTAGTTCCCTCAGCCCGTTTTTGGATTCTTGAATCACGTTTTGGGGTTCTCAATCCATTTTTGGGACCCTCAGTCCATTTTTGTTTCCTCGGCCCCATTTTTGGATTTCTCAATCCATTTTTGGGCTCCTCAGCCTTTTTTGGGGTTCCTCAAACCATTTGTTTGTTCCTCAGCCAATTTTTGGGTCCCTCAATCCATTTTTGGAATTTTAAGCTCAGTTTTCACTTTCTCAAGCCATTTTGGGGTCTCTCAGACCATTTTTGCTTTCCTCAATCTATTTTTAGGTTCCTCAGCCCATTTTCGGGTTGCTCAATGCATTTTTGTGTTTCTCAGCCCATTTTTTTGTTTCTCAAGCCAGAATGGAGTCCCTCTGTCTATTTTTGTCTTCCTCTGTCCATTTTTGGGGCCCTCCGCCAATTTTTGGGTTCCTCAATCCATTTTTTACTTCCGCAGCCCTATTTTGGGTCCCTCAATCTATTCTTGACTCCCTTGGCTCTTTTTTCGGGTTTCTCAATCCATTTTTAGGTTCCTCAGCCCATTTTGAATTTCCGCAATCTATTTTTTGGTCCCTCAGCCCATTTTTGGATTCTGCAATGCCTTTTTAGATTGCTCAGCCCATTTTTGGTCCCTCAGGGCATTTTTGGGTCCCTCAATCTATTCTTGACTCCCTCGGCTTTTTTTTCAGGTTTCTCAATCCATTTTTAGGTTCCTCAGCCCATTTTGGTATTCCTCAATCCATTTTTGGGTCCCTCAGCCCATTTTTGGGTTCCTCAATCCATTGTTGCATTCCTCAACTCATTTTTTATTTCCTCAGTCTGTTTTTGGTTTCCTCTGTCCATTTCGGGGTCCCTCCGCCCATTTTTGGATTCTTCAATCAATTTTTTATTTTCTCAGCCCATTTTTGAGCTCCCTCATCCCATTCTTTGTTCTTCAGTTCATTTTTGGTCCCTCAGCCAATTTTTGCTTCCCTCAATCCATTTTTGGGTTCTGCGATCCATTCTTGGTTCCCTCAGTATATTTCTGGTTTCCTCAATCCATTTTTTGAGTCGCTCAGTGCATTTTTGGGTGCGTCAGCCCAATTTGGGGTTCCTCAATCCATTTTGGGGTTTCTCAGACCATTTTTGAATTCCTCAATCCATTTTTGCGTCTCTCAGCCAAATTTTGGGTTCCTCAGCCCAATTTTGCTTCCCTCAGTCTATTTTTGGGTTCTGCAATCTATTTTTAGGCCCCTCAGGCCATTTTTGGGGTTCCTCAATCAATGAATTTTTGGGTTTCTCAGCCCATTTTTAGGTTTCTCATCCCATTTCAGAGCTCCCTCATCCCATTTTTGGTCCCTCAGTTCATTTTTGGTCCTTCAGCCAATTTTTGCTTTCCTCAACCCATTTTTGGGTTCTGCGATCCATTCTTGGTTCCCTCAATACATTTCTGGTTTCCTCAATCCATTTTTTAAGTCCCTCAGTGCATTTTTGGGTACATCAGCCCATTTTTGGTTCTGGATTCCATTTTCGGGTTTCTCAGACCATTTTGGGTTCCTCAATCCATTTTTGTCTCTCTCAGCCAAATTTTGGGTTCCTCAGCCCATTTTTGCTTCCCTCAGTCCATTTTTGGGTTGTGCAATCCATTTTTAGTTCCCTCAGCCCGTTTTTGGATTCTTGAATCACGTTTTGGGGTTCTCAATCCATTTTTGGGACCCTCAGTCCATTTTTGGTTTCCTCGGCCCCCTTTTTTGGATTTCTCAATCCATTTTTGGGCTCCTCAGCCCTTTTTGGGGTTCCTCAAACCATTTGTTTGTTCCTCAGCCAATTTTTGGGTCCCTCAATCCATTTTTGGAATTTTAAGCTCAGTTTTCACTTTCTCAAGCCATTTTGGGGTCTCTCAGACCATTTTTGCTTTCCTCAATCTATTTTTAGGTTCCTCAGCCCATTTTCGGGTTGCTCAATGCATTTTTGTGTTTCTCAGCCCATTTTTTTGTTTCTCAAGCCAGAATGGAGTCCCTCTGTCTATTTTTGTCTTCCTCTGTCCATTTTTGGGGCCCTCCGCCAATTTTTGGGTTCCTCAATCCATTTTTTACTTCCGCAGGCCTATTTTGGGTCCCTCAATCTATTCTTGACTCCCTTGGCTCTTTTTTCGGGTTTCTCAATCCATTTTTAGGTTCCTCAGCCCATTTTGGATTTCCGCAATCTATTTTTTGGTCCCTCAGCCCATTTTTGGATTCTGCAATGCATTTTTAGATTCCTCAGCCCATTTTTGGTCCCTCAGGGCATTTTTGGGTCCCTCAATCTATTCTTGACTCCCTCGGCTCTTTTTTCAGGTTTCTCAATCCATTTTTAGGTTCCTCAGCCCATTTTGGTATTCCTCAATCCATTTTTGGGTCCCTCAGCCCATTTTTGGGTTCCTCAATCCATTGTTGCATTCCTCAACTCATTTTTTGTTTCCTCAGTCTGTTTTTGGTTTCCTCTGTCCATTTCGGGGTCCCTCCGCCCATTTTTGGATTCTTCAATCAATTTTTATTTTCTCAGCCCATTTTTGAGCTCCCTCATCCCATTCTTTGTTCTTCAGTTCATTTTTGGTCCCTCAGCCAATTTTTGCTTTCCTCAATCCATTTTTGGGTTCTGCGATCCATTCTTGGTTCCCTCAGTATATTTCTGGTTTCCTCAATCCATTTTTCGGTTCTGCGATCCATTCTTGGTTCCCTCAATTCATTTCTGGTTTCCTCAATCCATTTTTTGAGTCGCTCAGTGCATTTTTGGGTGCGTCAGCCCAATTTGGGGTTCCTCAATCCATTTTTGGGTTTCTCAGACCATTTTTGAATTCCTCAATCCATTTTTGCGTCTCTCAGCCAAATTTTGGGTTCCTCAGCCCATTTTTGCTTCCCTCAGTCCATTTTTGGGTTGTGCAATCCATTTTTAGTTCCCTCAGCCCGTTTTTGGATTCTTGAATCACGTTTTGGGGTTCTCAATCCATTTTTGGGACCCTCAGTCCATTTTTGGTTCCCTCGGCCCCCTTTTTTGGATTTCTCAATCCATTTTTGCGCTCCTCAGCCTTTTTTGGGGTTCCTCAAACCATTTGTTTGTTCCTCAGCCAATTTTTGGGTCCCTCAATCCTTTTTTGGAATTTTAAGCTCAGTTTTCACTTTCTCAAGCCATTTTGGGGTCTCTCAGACCATTTTTGCTTTCCTCAATCTATTTTTAGGTTCCTCAGCCCATTTTCGGGTTGCTCAATGCATTTTTGTGTTTCTCAGCCCATTTTTTTGTTTCTCAAGCCAGAATGGAGTCCCTCTGTCTATTTTTGTCTTCCTCTGTCCATTTTTGGGGCCTCCGCCAATTTTTGGGTTCCTCAATCCATTTTTTACTTCCGCAGGCCTATTTTGGGTCCCTCAATCTATTCTTGACTCCCTTGGCTCTTTTTTCGGGTTTCTCAATCCATTTTTAGGTTCCTCAGCCCATTTTGGATTTCCGCAATCTATTTTTTGGTCCCTCAGCCCATTTTTGGATTCTGCAATGCATTTTTAGATTCCTCAGCCCATTTTTGGTCCCTCAGGGCATTTTTGGGTCCCTCAATCTATTCTTGACTCCCTCGGCTCTTTTTTCAGGTTTCTCAATCCATTTTTAGGTTCCTCAGCCCATTTTGGTATTCCTCAATCCATTTTTGGGTCCCTCAGCCCATTTTTGGGTTCCTCAATCCATTGTTGCATTCCTCAACTCATTTTTTGTTTCCTCAGTCTGTTTTTGGTTTCCTCTGTCCATTTCGGGGTCCCTCCGCCCATTTTTGGATTCTTCAATCAATTTTTTATTTTCTCAGCCCATTTTTGAGCTCCCTCATCCCATTCTTTGTTCTTCAGTTCATTTTTGGTCCCTCAGCCAATTTTTGCTTTCCTCAATCCATTTTTGGGTTCTGCGATCCATTCTTGATTCCCTCAATTCATTTCTGGTTTCCTCAATCCATTTTTTGAGTCGCACAGTGCATTTTTGGGTGCGTCAGCTCAATTTGGGGTTCCTCAATCCATTTTTGGGTTTCTCAGACCATTTTTGAATTCCTCAATCCATTTTTGCGTCTCTCAGCCAAATTTTGGGTTCCTCAGCCCATTTTTGCTTCCCTCAGTCCATTTTTGGGTTGTGCAATCCATTTTTAGTTCCCTCAGCCCGTTTTTGGATTCTTGAATCACGTTTTGGGGTTCTCAATCCATTTTTGGGACCCTCAGTCCATTTTTGGTTCCCTCGGCCCCCTTTTTTGGATTTCTCAATCCATTTTTGCGCTCCTCAGCCTTTTTTGGGGTTCCTGAAACGATTTGTTTGTTCCTCAGCCAATTTTTGGGTCCCTCAATCCTTTTTTGGAATTTTAAGCTCAGTTTCACTTTCTCAAGCCATTTTGGGGTCTCTCAGACCATTTTTGCTTTCCTCAATCTATTTTTAGGTTCCTCAGCCCATTTTCGGGTTGCTCAATGCATTTTTGTGTTTCTCAGCCCATTTTTTTGTTTCTCAAGCCAGAATGGAGTCCCTCTGTCTATTTTTGTCTTCCTCTGTCCATTTTTGGGGCCCTCCGCCAATTTTTGGGTTCCTCAATCCATTTTTTACTTCCGCAGGCCTATTTTGGGTCCCTCAATCTATTCTTGACTCCCTTGGCTCTTTTTTCGGGTTTCTCAATCCATTTTTAGGTTCCTCAGCCCATTTTGGATTTCCGCAATCTATTTTTTGGTCCCTCAGCCCATTTTGGATTCTGCAATGCATTTTTAGATTCCTCAGCCCATTTTTGGTCCCTCAGGGCATTTTTGGGTCCCTCAATCTATTCTTGACTCCCTCGGCCCTTTTTTCAGGTTTCTCAATCCATTTTTAGGTTCCTCAGCCCATTTTGGTATTCCTCAATCCATTTTTGGGTCCCTCAGCCCATTTTTGGGTTCCTCAATCCATTGTTGCATTCCTCAACTCATTTTTTATTTCCTCAGTCTGTTTTTGGTTTCCTCTGTCCATTTCGGAGTCCCTCCGCCCATTTTGGATTCTTCAATCAATTTTTTATTTTCTCAGCCCATTTTTGAGCTCCCTCATCCCATTCTTTGTTCTTCAGTTCATTTTTGGTCCCTCAGCCAATTTTTGCTTTCCTCAATCCATTTTTGGGTTCTGCGATCCATTCTTGGTTCCCTCAATTCATTTCTGGTTTCCTCAATCCATTTTTTGAGTCGATCAGTGCATTTTTGGGTGCGTCAGCCCAATTTGGGGTTCCTCAATCCATTTTGGGGTTTCTCAGACCATTTTTGAATTCCTCAATCCATTTTTGCGTCTCTCAGCCAAATTTTGGGTTCCTCAGCCCATTTTTGCTTCCCTCAGTCTATTTTTGGGTTCTGCAATCTATTTTTAGGCCCCTCAGTCCATTTTTGGGTCCCTCAATCTATTCTTGACTCCCTCGGCTCTTTTTTCAGGTTTCTCAATCCATTTTTAGGTTCCTCAGCCCATTTTGGTATTCCTCAATCCATTTTTGGGTCCCTCAATCCATTGTTGCATTCCTCAACTCATTTTTTGTTTCCTCAGTCTGTTTTTGGTTTCCTCTGTCCATTTCGGGGCCCCTCCGCCCATTTTTGGATTCTTCAATCAATTTTTTATTTTCTCAGCCCATTTTGAGCTCCCTCATCCCATTCTTTGTTCTTCAGTTCATTTTTGGTCCCTCAGCCAATTTTTGCTTTCCTCAATCCATTTTTGGGTTCTGCGATCCATTCTTGGTTCCCTCAGTATATTTCTGGTTTCCTCAATCCATTTTTTGGTTCTGCGATCCATTCTTGGTTCCCTCAATTCATTTCTGGTTTCCTCAATCCATTTTTTGAGTCGCTCAGTGCATTTTTGGGTGCGTCAGCCCAATTTGGGGTTCCTCAATCCATTTTTGGGTTTCTCAGACCATTTTTGAATTCCTCAATCCATTTTTGCGTCTCTCAGCCAAATTTTGGGTTCCTCAGCCCATTTTTGCTTCCCTCAGTCTATTTTTGGGTTCTGCAATCTATTTTTAGGCCCCTCAGGCCATTTTTGGGGTTCCTCAATCAATGAATTTTTGGGTTTCTCAGCCCATTTTTAGGTTTCTCATCCCATTTCAGAGCTCCCTCATCCCATTTTTGGTCCCTCAGTTCATTTTTGGTCCTTCAGCCAATTTTTGCTTTCCTCAACCCATTTTTGGGTTCTGCGATCCATTCTTGGTTCCCTCAATACATTTCTGGTTTCCTCAATCCATTTTTTAAGTCCCTCAGTGCATTTTTGGGTACATCAGCCCATTTTTGGTTCTGGATTCCATTTTCGGGTTTCTCAGACCATTTTTGGGTTCCTCAATCCATTTTTGTCTCTCTCAGCCAAATTTTGGGTTCCTCAGCCCATTTTTGCTTCCCTCAGTCCATTTTTGGGTTGTGCAATCCATTTTTAGTTCCCTCAGCCCGTTTTTGGATTCTTGAATCACGTTTTGGGGTTCTCAATCCATTTTTGGGACCCTCAGTCCATTTTTGGTTTCCTCGGTCCCGTTTTTGGATTTCTCAATCCATTTTTGGGCTCCTCAGCCTTTTTTGGGGTTCCTCAAACCATTTGTTTGTTCCTCAGCCAATTTTTGGGTCCCTCAATCCATTTTTGGAATTTTAAGCTCAGTTTTCACTTTCTCAAGCCATTTTGGGGTCTCTCAGACCATTTTTGCTTTCCTCAATCTATTTTTAGGTTCCTCAGCCCATTTTCGGGTTGCTCAATGCATTTTTGTGTTTCTCAGCCCATTTTTTTGTTTCTCAAGCCAGAATGGAGTCCCTCTGTCTATTTTTGTCTTCCTCTGTCCATTTTTGGGGCCCTCCGCCAATTTTTGGGTTCCTCAATCCATTTTTTACTTCCGCAGCCCTATTTTGGGTCCCTCAATCTATTCTTGACTCCCTTGGCTCTTTTTTCGCGTTTCACAATCCATTTTTAGGTTCCTCAGCCCATTTTGGATTTCCGCAATCTATTTTTTGGTCCCTCAGCCCATTTTTGGATTCTGCAATGCATTTTTAGATTGCTCAGCCCATTTTTGGTCCCTCAGGGCATTTTTGGGTCCCTCAATCTATTCTTGACTCCCTCGGCTCTTTTTTCAGGTTTCTCAATCCATTTTTAGGTTCCTCAGCCCATTTTGGTATTCCTCAATCCATTTTTGGGTCCCTCAGCCCATTTTTGGATTCTTCAATCAATTTTTTATTTTCTCAGCCCATTTTTGAGCTCCCCCATCCCATTCTTTGTTCTTCAGTTCATTTTTGGTCCCTCAGCCAATTTTTGCTTTCCTCAATCCATTTTTGGGTTCTGCGATCCATTCTTGGTTCCCTCAGTATATTTCTGGTTTCCTCAATACATTTTTCGGTTCTGCGATCCATTCTTGGTTCCCTCAATTCATTTCTGGTTTCCTCAATCCATTTTTTGAGTCGCTCAGTGCATTTTTGGGTGCATCAGCCCAATTTGGAGTTCCTCAATCCATTATGGGGTTTCTCAGACCATTTTTGAATTCCTCAATCCATTTTTGCGTCTCTCAGCCAAATTTTGGGTTCCTCAGCCCATTTTTGCTTCCCTCAGTCTATTTTTGGGTTCTGCAATCTATTTTTAGGCCCCTCAGTCCATTTTTGGGTCCCTCAATCTATTCTTGACTCCCTCGGCTCTTTTTTCAGGTTTCTCAATCCATTTTTAGGTTCCTCCGCCCATTTTGGTATTCCTCAATCCATTTTTGGGTCCCTCAATCCATTGTTGCATTCCTCAACTCATTTTTTGTTTCCTCAGTCTGTTTTTGGTTTCCTCTGTCCATTTCGGGGCCCCTCCGCCCATTTTTGGATTCTTCAATCAATTTTTTATTTTCTCAGCCCATTTTTGAGCTCCCCCATCCCATTCTTTGTTCTTCAGTTCATTTTTGGTCCCTCAGCCAATTTTTGCTTTCCTCAATCCATTTTTGGGTTCTGCGATCCATTCTTGGTTCCCTCAGTATATTTCTGGTTTCCTCAATCCATTTTTCGGTTCTGCGATCCATTCTTGGTTCCCTCAATTCATTTCTGGTTTCCTCAATCCATTTTTTGAGTCGCTCAGTGCATTTTTGGGTGCGTCAGCTCAATTTGGGCTTCCTCAATCCATTTTGGGGTTTCTCAGACCATTTTTGAATTCCTCAATCCATTTTTGCGTCTCTCAGCCAAATTTTGGGTTCCTCAGCCCATTTTTGCTTCCCTCAGTCTATTTTTGGGTTCTGCAATCTATTTTTAGGCCCCTCAGTCCATTTTTGGGGTTCCTCAATCAATGAATTTTTGGGTTTCTCAGCCCATTTTTAGGTTTCTCATCCCATTTCAGAGCTCCCTCATCCCATTTTTGGTCCCTCAGTTCATTTTTGGTCCTTCAGCCAATTTTTGCTTTCCTCAACCCATTTTTGGGTTCTGCGATCCATTCTTGGTTCCCTCAATACATTTCTGGTTTCCTCAATCCATTTTTTAAGTCCCTCAGTGCATTTTTGGGTACATCAGCCCATTTTTGGTTCTGGATTCCATTTTCGGGTTTCTCAGACCATTTTTGAATTCCTCAATCCATTTTTGCGTCTCTCAGCCAAATTTTGGGTTCCTCAGCCCATTTTTGCTTCCCTCAGTCTATTTTTGGGTTCTGCAATCTATTTTTAGGCCCCTCAGTCCATTTTTGGGTCCCTCAATCTATTCTTGACTCCCTCGGCTCTTTTTTCAGGTTTCTCAATCCATTTTTAGGTTCCTCAGCCCATTTTGGTATTCCTCAATCCATTTTTGGGTCCCTCAGCCCATTTTTGGGTTCCTCAATCCATTGTTGCATTCCTCAACTCATTTTTTATTTCCTCAGTCTGTTTTTGGTTTCCTCTGTCCATTTCGGGGTCCCTCCGCCCATTTTTGGATTCTTCAATCAATTTTTTATTTTCTCAGCCCATTTTTGAGCTCCCTCATCCCATTCTTTGTTTTTCAGTTCATTTTTGGTCCCTCAGCCAATTTTTGCTTTCCTCAATCCATTTTTGGGTTCTGCGATCCATTCTTGGTTCCCTCAGTATATTTCTGGTTTCCTCAATCCATTTTTTGAGTCGCTCAGTGTATTTTTGGGTGCGTCAGCCCAATTTGGGGTTCCTCAATCCATTTTGGGGTTTCTCAGACCATTTTTGAATTCCTCAATCCATTTTTGCGTCTCTCAGCCAAATTTTGGGTTCCTCAGCCCATTTTTGCTTCCCTCAGTCTATTTTTGGGTTCTGCAACCTATTTTTAGGCCCCTCAGTCCATTTTTGGGTCTCTCAATCTATTCTTGACTCCCTCGGCTCTTTTTTCAGGTTTCTCAATCCATTTTTAGGTTCCTCAGCCCATTTTGGTATTCCTCAATCCATTTTTGGGTCCCTCAATCCATTGTTGCATTCCTCAACTCATTTTTTGTTTCCTCAGTCTGTTTTTGGTTTCCTCTGTCCATTTCGGGGTCCCTCCGCCCATTTTTGGATTCTTCAATCAATTTTTTATTTTCTCAGCCCATTTTTGAGCTCCCTCATCCCATTCTTTGTTCTTCAGTTCATTTTTGGTCCCTCAGCCAATTTTTGCTTTCCTCAATCCATTTTTGGGTTCTGCGATCCATTCTTGGTTCCCTCAGTATATTTCTGGTTTCCTCAATCCATTTTTTGGTTCTGCAATCCATTCTTGGTTCCCTCAATTCATTTCTGGTTTCCTCAATCCATTTTTTGAGTCCCTCAGTGCATTTTTGGGTACATCAGCCCATTTTTGGTTCTGGTTTCCATTTTCGGGTTTCTCAGACCATTTTTGGGTTCCTCAATCCATTTTTGTCTCTCTCAGCCAAATTTTGGGTTCCTCAGCCCATTTTTGCTTCCCTCAGTCCATTTTTGGGTTGTGCAATCCATTTTTAGTTCCCTCAGCCCGTTTTTGGATTCTTGAATCCAGTTTTGGGGTTCTCAATCCATTTTTGGGACCCTCAGTCCATTTTTTGTTTCCTCGGCCCCGTTTTTGGATTTCTCAATCCATTTTTGGGCTCCTCAGCCTTTTTTGGGGTTCCTCAAACCATTTGTTTGTTCCTCAGCCAATTTTTGGGTCCCTCAATCCATTTTTGGAATTTTAAGCTCAGTTTTCACTTTCTCAAGCCATTTTGGGGTCTCTCAGACCATTTTTGCTTTCCTCAATCTATTTTTAGGTTCCTCAGCCCATTTTCGGGTTGCTCAATGCATTTTTGTGTTTCTCAGCACATTTTTTTGTTTCTCAAGCCAGAATGGAGTCCCTCTGTCTATTTTTGTCTTCCTCTGTCCATTTTTGGGGCCCTCCGCCAATTTTTGGGTTCCTCAATCCATTTTTTACTTCCGCAGCCCTATTTTGGGTCCCTCAATCTATTCTTGACTCCCTTGGCTCTTTTTTCGGGTTTCTCAATCCATTTTTAGGTTCCTCAGCCCATTTTGAATTTCCGCAATCTATTTTTTGGTCCCTCAGCCCATTTTTGGATTCTGCAATGCCTTTTTAGATTGCTCAGCCCATTTTTGGTCCCTCAGGGCATTTTTGGGTCCCTCAATCTATTCTTGACTCCCTCGGCTTTTTTTTCAGGTTTCTCAATCCATTTTTAGGTTCCTCAGCCCATTTTGGTATTCCTCAATCCATTTTTGGGTCCCTCAGCCCATTTTTGGGTTCCTCAATCCATTGTTGCATTCCTCAACTCATTTTTTATTTCCTCAGTCTGTTTTTGGTTTCCTCTGTCCATTTCGGGGTCCCTCCGCCCATTTTTGGATTCTTCAATCAATTTTTTATTTTCTCAGCCCATTTTTGAGCTCCCTCATCCCATTCTTTGTTCTTCAGTTCATTTTTGGTCCCTCAGCCAATTTTTGCTTCCCTCAATCCATTTTTGGGTTCTGCGATCCATTCTTGGTTCCCTCAGTATATTTCTGGTTTCCTCAATCCATTTTTTGAGTCGCTCAGTGCATTTTTGGGTGCGTCAGCCCAATTTGGGGTTCCTCAATCCATTTTGGGGTTTCTCAGACCATTTTTGAATTCCTCAATCCATTTTTGCGTCTCTCAGCCAAATTTTGGGTTCCTCAGCCCAATTTTGCTTCCCTCAGTCTATTTTTGGGTTCTGCAATCTATTTTTAGGCCCCTCAGGCCATTTTTGGGGTTCCTCAATCAATGAATTTTTGGGTTTCTCAGCCCATTTTTAGGTTTCTCATCCCATTTCAGAGCTCCCTCATCCCATTTTTGGTCCCTCAGTTCATTTTTGGTCCTTCAGCCAATTTTTGCTTTCCTCAACCCATTTTTGGGTTCTGCGATCCATTCTTGGTTCCCTCAATACATTTCTGGTTTCCTCAATCCATTTTTTAAGTCCCTCAGTGCATTTTTGGCTTGTGCAATCCATTTTTAGTTCCCTCAGCCCGTTTTTGGATTCTTGAATCACGTTTTGGGGTTCTCAATCCATTTTTGGGACCCTCAGTCCATTTTTGGTTTCCTCGGCCCCGTTTTTTGATTTCTCAATCCATTTTTGGTCTCCTCAGCCTTTTTTGGGGTTCCTCAAACCGTTTGTTTGTTCCTCAGCCAATTTTTGGGTCCCTCAATCCATTTTTGGAATTTTAAGCTCAGTTTTCACTTTCTCAAGCCATTTTGGGGATCTCTCAGACCATTTTTGCTTTCCTCAATCTATTTTTAGGTTCCTCAGCCCATTTTCGGGTTGCTCAATGCATTTTTGTGTTTCTCAGCCCATTTTTTTGTTTCTCAAGCCAGAATGGAGTCCCTCTGTCTATTTTTGTCATCCTCTGTCCATTTTTGGGGCCCTCCGCCAATTTTTGGGTTCCTCAATCCATTTTTTACTTCCGCAGCCCTATTTTGGGTCCCTCAATCTATTCTTGACTCCCTTGGCTCTTTTTTCGGGTTTCTCAATCCATTTTTAGGTTCCTCAACCCATTTTGGATTTCCGCAATCTATTTTTTGGTCCCTCAGCCCATTTTTGGATTCTGCAATGCATTTTTAGATTGCTCAGCCCATTTTTGGTCCCTCAGGGCATTTTAGGGTCCCTCAATCTATTCTTGACTCCCTCGGCTCTTTTTTCAGGTTTCTCAATCCATTTTTAGGTTCCTCAGCCCATTTTGGTATTCCTCAATCCATTTTTGGGTCCCTCAGCCCATTTTTGGGTTCCTCAATCCATTGTTGCATTCCTCAACTCATTTTTTATTTCCTCAGTCTGTTTTTGGTTTCCTCTGTCCATTTCGGGGTCCCTCCGCCCATTTTTGGATTCTTCAATCAATTTTTTATTTTCTCAGCCCATTTTTGAGCTCCCTCATCCCATTCTTTGTTCTTCAGTTCATTTTTGGTCCCTCAGCCAATTTTTGCTTTCCTCAATCCATTTTTGGGTTCTGCGATCCATTCTTGGTTCCCTCAGTATATTTCTGGTTTCCTCAATCCATTTTTTGAGTCGCTCAGTGCATTTTTGGGTGCGTCAGCCCAATTTGGGGTTCCTCAATCCATTTTGGGGTTCCTCAATCCATTTTGGGGGTTTCTCAGACCATTTTTGAATTCCTCAATCCATTTTTGCGTCTCTCAGCCAAATTTTGGGTTCCTCAGCCCAATTTTGCTTCCCTCAGTCTATTTTTGGGTTCTGCAATCTATTTTTAGGCCCCTCAGGCCATTTTTGGGGTTCCTCAATCAATGAATTTTTGGGTTTCTCAGCCCATTTTTAGGTTTCTCATCCCATTTCAGAGCTCCCTCATCCCATTTTTGGTCCCTCAGTTCATTTTTGGTCCTTCAGCCAATTTTTGCTTTCCTCAACCCATTTTTGGGTTCTGCGATCCATTCTTGGTTCCCTCAATACATTTCTGGTTTCCTCAATCCATTTTTTAAGTCCCTCAGTGCATTTTTGTCTTGTGCAATCCATTTTAGTTCCCTCAGCCCGTTTTGGATTCTTGAATCACGTTTTGTGGTTCTCAATCCATTTTTGGGACCCTCAGTCCATTTTTGGTTTCCTCGGCCCCGTTTTTTGATTTCTCAATCCATTTTTGGTCTCCTCAGCCTTTTTTGGGGTTCCTCAAACCGTTTGTTTGTTCCTCAGCCAATTTTTGGGTCCCTCAATCCATTTTTGGAATTTTAAGCTCAGTTTCACTTTCTCAAGCCATTTTGGGGATCTCTCAGACCATTTTTGCTTTCCTCAATCTATTTTTAGGTTCCTCAGCCCATTTTCGGGTTGCTCAATGCATTTTTGTGTTTCTCAGCCCATTTTTTTGTTTCTCAAGCCAGAATGGAGTCCCTCTGTCTATTTTGTCATCCTCTGTCCATTTTTGGGGCCCTCCGCCAATTTTTGGGTTCCTCAATCCATTTTTTACTTCCGCAGCCCTATTTTGGGTCCCTCAATCTATTCTTGACTCCCTTGGCTCTTTTTTCGGGTTTCTCAATCCATTTTTAGGTCCTCAGCCCATTTTGGATTTCCGCAATCTATTTTTTGGTCCCTCAGCCCATTTTTGGATTCTGCAATGCATTTTTAGATTGCTCAGCCCATTTTTGGTCCCTCAGGGCATTTTAGGGTCCCTCAATCTATTCTTGACTCCCTCGGCTCTTTTTTCAGGTTTCTCAATCCATTTTAGGTTCCTCAGCCCATTTTGGTATTCCTCAATCCATTTTTGGGTCCCTCAGCCCATTTTTGGGTTCCTCAATCCATTGTTGCATTCCTCAACTCATTTTTTATTTCCTCAGTCTGTTTTTGGTTTCCTCTGTCCATTTCGGGGTCCCTCCGCCCATTTTTGGATTCTTCAATCAATTTTTTATTTTCTCAGCCCATTTTTGAGCTCCCTCATCCCATTCTTTGTTCTTCAGTTCATTTTGGTCCCTCAGCCAATTTTTGCTTTCCTCAATCCATTTTTGGGTTCTGCGATCCATTCTTGGTTCCCTCAGTATATTTCTGGTTTCCTCAATCCATTTTTTGAGTCGCTCAGTGTATTTTTGGGTGCGTCAGCCCAATTTGGGGTTCCTCAATCCATTTTGGGGTTTCTCAGACCATTTTTGAATCCTCAATCCATTTTTGCGTCTCTCAGCCAAATTTTGGGTTCCTCAGCCCATTTTTGCTTCCCTCAGTCTATTTTTGGGTTCTGCAATCTATTTTTAGGCCCCTCAGGCCATTTTTGGGGTTCCTCAATCAATGAATTTTTGGGTTTCTCAGCCCATTTTTAGGTTTCTCATCCCATTTCAGAGCTCCCTCATCCCATTTTTGGTCCCTCAGTTCATTTTTGGTCCTTCAGCCAATTTTTGCTTTCCTCAACCCATTTTTTGGGTTCTGCGATCCATTCTTGGTTCCCTCAATACATTTCTGGTTTCCTCAATCCATTTTTTAAGTCCCTCAGTGCATTTTTGGGTACATCAGCCCATTTTTGGTTCTGGATTCCATTTTCGGGTTTCTCAGACCATTTTTGGGTTCCTCAATCCATTTTTGTCTCTCTCAGCCAAATTTTGGGTTCCTCAGCCCATTTTTGCTTCCCTCAGTCCATTTTTGGGTTGTGCAATCCATTTTTTGTTCCCTCAGCCCGTTTTTGGATTCTTGAATCACGTTTTGGGTTTCTCAATCCATTTTTGGGACCCTCAGTCCATTTTTGGTTTCCTCGGCCCCCTTTTTTGGATTTCTCAATCGATTTTTGGGCTCCTCAGCCCTTTTTGGGGTTCCTCAAACCATTTGTTTGTTCCTCAGCCAATTTTTGGGTCCCTCAATCCATTTTTGGAATTTTAAGCTCAGTTTTCACTTTCTCAAGCCATTTTGGGGTCTCTCAGACCATTTTTGCTTTCCTCAATCTATTTTTAGGTTCCTCAGCCCATTTTCGGGTTGCTCAATGCATTTTTGTGTTTCTCAGCCCATTTTTTTGTTTCTCAAGCCAGAATGGAGTCCCTCTGTCTATTTTTGTCTTCCTCTGTCCATTTTTGGGGCCCTCCGCCAATTTTTGGGTTCCTCAATCATTTTTTACTTCCGCAGCCCTATTTTGGGTCCCTCAATCTATTCTTGACTCCCTTGGCTCTTTTTTCGGGTTTCTCAATCCATTTTTAGGTTCCTCAGCCCATTTTGGATTTCCGCAATCTATTTTTTGGTCCCTCAGCCCATTTTTGGATTCTGCAATGCATTTTTAGATTGCTCAGCCCATTTTTGGTCCCTCAGGGCATTTTAGGGTCCCTCAATCTATTCTTGACTCCCTCGGCTCTTTTTTCAGGTTTCTCAATCCATTTTTAGGTTCCTCAGCCCATTTTGGTATTCCTCAATCCATTTTTGGGTCCCTCAGCCCATTTTTGGGTTCCTCAATCCATTGTTGCATTCCTCAACTCATTTTTTATTTCCTCAGTCTGTTTTTGGTTTCCTCTGTCCATTTCGGGGTCCCTCCGCCCATTTTTGGATTCTTCAATCAATTTTTTATTTTCTCAGCCCATTTTTGAGCTCCCTCATCCCATTCTTTGTTCTTCAGTTCATTTTTGGTCCCTCAGCCAATTTTTGCTTTCCTCAATCCATTTTTGGGTTCTGCGATCCATTCTTGGTTCCCTCAGTATATTTCTGGTTTCCTCAATCCATTTTTTGAGTCGCTCAGTGTATTTTTGGGTGCGTCAGCCCAATTTGGGGTTCCTCAATCCATTTTGGGGTTTCTCAGACCATTTTTGAATTCCTCAATCCATTTTTGCGTCTCTCAGCCAAATTTTGGGTTCCTCAGCCCATTTTTGCTTCCCTCAGTCTATTTTTGGGTTCTGCAATCTATTTTTAGGCCCCTCAGGCCATTTTTGGGGTTCCTCAATCAATGAATTTTTGGGTTTCTCAGCCCATTTTTAGGTTTCTCATCCCATTTCAGAGCTCCCTCATCCCATTTTTGGTCCCTCAGTTCATTTTTGGTCCTTCAGCCAATTTTTGCTTTCCTCAACCCATTTTTGGGTTCTGCGATCCATTCTTGGTTCCCTCAATACATTTCTGGTTTCCTCAATCCATTTTTTAAGTCCCTCAGTGCATTTTTGGGTACATCAGCCCATTTTTGGTTCTGGATTCCATTTTCGGGTTTCTCAGACCATTTTTGGGTTCCTCAATCCATTTTTGTCTCTCTCAGCCAAATTTTGGGTTCCTCAGCCCATTTTTGCTTCCCTCAGTCCATTTTTGGGTTGTGCAATCCATTTTTTGTTCCCTCAGCCCGTTTTTGGATTCTTGAATCACGTTTTGGGTTTCTCAATCCATTTTTGGGACCCTCAGTCCATTTTTTGTTTCCTCGGCCCCCTTTTTTGGATTTCTCAATCGATTTTTGGGCTCCTCAGCCCTTTTTGGGGTTCCTCAAACCATTTGTTTGTTCCTCAGCCAATTTTTGGGTCCCTCAATCCATTTTTGGAATTTTAAGCTCAGTTTTCACTTTCTCAAGCCATTTTGGGGTCTCTCAGACCATTTTTGCTTTCCTCAATCTATTTTTAGGTTCCTCAGCCCATTTTCGGGTTGCTCAATGCATTTTTGTGTTTCTCAGCCCATTTTTTTGTTTCTCAAGCCAGAATGGAGTCCCTCTGTCTATTTTTGTCTTCCTCTGTCCATTTTTGGGGCCCTCCGCCAATTTTTGGGTTCCTCAATCCATTTTTTACTTCCGCAGCCCTATTTTGGGTCCCTCAATCTATTCTTGACTCCCTTGGCTCTTTTTTCGGGTTTCTCAATCCATTTTTAGGTTCCTCAGCCCATTTTGGATTTCCTCAATCCATTTTTTGGTCCCTCAGCCCATTTTTGGATTCTGCAATGCATTTTTAGATTACTCAGCCCATTTTTGGTCCCTCAGGGCATTTTTGGGTCCCTCAATCTATTCTTGACTCCCTCGGCTCTTTTTTCAGGTTTCTCAATCCATTTTTAGGTTCCTCAGCCCATTTTGGTATTCCTCAATCCATTTTTGGGTCCCTCAGCCCATTTTTGGGTTCCTCAACTCATTTTTTGTTTCCTCAGTCTGTTTTTGGTTTCCTCTGTCCATTTCGGGGTCCCTCCGCCCATTTTTGGATTCTTCAATCAATTTTTTATTTTCTCAGCCCATTTTTGAGCTCCCCCATCCCATTCTTTGTTCTTCAGTTCATTTTTGGTCCCTCAGCCAATTTTTGCTTTCCTCAATCCATTTTTGGGTTCTGCGATCCATTCTTGGTTCCCTCAGTATATTTCTGGTTTCCTCAATCCATTTTTCGGTTCTGCAATCCATTCTTGGTTCCCTCAATACATTTCTGGTTTCCTCAATCCATTTTTTAAGTCCCTCAGTGCATTTTTGGGTACATCAGCCCATTTTTGGTTCTGGATTCCATTTTTGGGTTTCTCAGACCATTTTTGGGTTCCTCAATCCAATTTTGTCTCTCTCAGCCAAATTTTGGGTTCCTCAGCCCATTTTTGCTTCCCTCAGTCCATTTTTGGGTTGTGCAATCCATTTTTAGTTCCCTCAGCCCGTTTTTGGATTCTTGAATCACGTTTTGGGTTTCTCATTCCATTTTTGGGACCCTCAGTCCATTTTTGGTTTCCTCGGCCCCCTTTTTTGGGTTTCTCAATCGATTTTTGGGCTCCTCAGCCCTTTTTGGGGTTCCTCAAACCATTTGTTTGTTCCTCAGCCAATTTTTGGGTCCCTCAATCCATTTTTGGAATTTTAAGCTCAGTTTTCACTTTCTCAAGCCATTTTGGGGTCTCTCAGACCATTTTTGCTTTCCTCAATCTATTTTTAGGTTCCTCAGCCCATTTTCGGGTTGCTCAATGCATTTTTGTGTTTCTCAGCCCATTTTTTTGTTTCTCAAGCCAGAATGGAGTCCCTCTGTCTATTTTTGTCTTCCTCTGTCCATTTTTGGGGCCCTCCGCCAATTTTTGGGTTCCTCAATCCATTTTTTACTTCCGCAGCCCTATTTTGGGTCCCTCAATCTATTCTTGACTCCCTTGGCTCTTTTTTCGGGTTTCTCAATCCATTTTTAGGTTCCTCAGCCCATTTTGGATTTCCGCAATCTATTTTTTGGTCCCTCAGCCCATTTTTGGATTCTGCAATGCATTTTTAGATTCCTCAGCCCATTTTTGGTCCCTCAGGGCATTTTTGGGTCCCTCAATCTATTCTTGACTCCCTCGGCTCTTTTTTCAGGTTTCTCAATCCATTTTTAGGTTCCTCAGCCCATTTTGGTATTCCTCAATCCATTTTTGGGTTCCTCAATCCATTGTTGCATTCCTCAACTCATTTTTTGTTTCCTCAGTCTGTTTTTGGTTTCCTCTGTCCATTTTGGGGTCCCTCCGCCCATTTTTGGATTCTTCAATCAATTTTTTATTTTCTCAGCCCATTTTTGAGCTCCCTCATCCCATTCTTTGTTCTTCAGTTCATTTCTGGTCCCTCAGCCAATTTTTGCTTTCCTCAATCCATTTTTGGGTTCTGCGATCCATTCTTGGTTCCCTCAGTATATTTCTGGTTTCCTCAATCCATTTTTCGGTTCTGCGATCCATTCTTGGTTCCCTCAATTCATTTCTGGTTTCCTCAATCCATTTTTTGAGTCGCTCAGTGCATTTTTGGGTGCGTCAGCCCAATTTGGGGTTCCTCAATCCATTTTGGGGTTTCTCAGACCATTTTTGAATTCCTCAATCCATTTTTGCATCTCTCAGCCAAATTTTGGGTTCCTCAGCCCATTTTTGCTTCCCTCAGTCTATTTTTGGGTTCTGCAATCTATTTTTAGGCCCCTCAGGCCATTTTTGGGGTTCCTCAATCAATGAATTTTTGGGTTTCTCAGCCCATTTTTAGGTTTCTCATCCCATTTCAGAGCTCCCTCATCCCATTTTTGGTCCCTCAGTTCATTTTTGGTCCTTCAGCCAATTTTTGCTTTCCTCAACCCATTTTTGGGTTCTGCGATCCATTCTTGGTTCCCTCAATACATTTCTGGTTTCCTCAATCCATTTTTTAAGTCCCTCAGTGCATTTTTGGGTACATCAGCCCATTTTTGGTTCTGGATTCCATTTTCGGGTTTCTCAGACCATTTTTGGGTTCCTCAATCCATTTTTGTCTCTCTCAGCCAAATTTTGGGTTCCTCAGCCCATTTTTGCTTCCCTCAGTCCATTTTTGGGTTGTGCAATCCATTTTTAGTTCCCTCAGCCCGTTTTTGGATTCTTGAATCACCTTTTGGGGTTCTCAATCCATTTTTGGGACCCTCAGTCCATTTTTGGTTTCCTCGGCCCTGTTTTTGGATTTCTCAATCCATTTTTGGGCTCCTCAGCTCTTTTTGGGGTTCCTCAAACCATTTGTTTGTTCCTCAGCCAATTTTTGGGTCCCTCAATCCTTTTTTGGAATTTTAAGCTCAGTTTTCACTTTCTCAAGCCATTTTGGGGTCTCTCAGACCATTTTTGCTTTCCTCAATGTATGTTTAGGTTCCTCAGCCCATTTTCGGGTTGCTCAATGCATTTTTGTGTTTCTCAGCCCATTTTTTTGTTTCTCAAGCCAGAATGGAGTCCCTCTGTCTATTTTTGTCTTTTTCTGTCCATTTTTGGGGCCCTCCGCCAATTTTTGGGTTCCTCAATCCATTTTTTACTTCCGCAGCCCTATTTTGGGTCCCTCAATCTATTCTTGACTCCCTTGGCTCTTTTTTCGGGTTTCTCAATCCATTTTTAGGTTCCTCAGCCCATTTTGGATTTCCGCAATCTATTTTTTGGTCCCTCAGCCCATTTTTGGATTCTGCAATGCATTTTTAGATTCCTCAGCCCATTTTTGGTTACTCAGGGCATTTTTGGGTCTCTCAATCTATTCTTGACTCCCTCGGCTCTTTTTTCAGGTTTCTCAATCCATTTTTAGGTTCCTCAGCCCATTTTGGTATTCCTCAATCCATTTTTGGGTTCCTCAATCCATTGTTGCATTCCTCAACTCATTTTTTGTTTCCTCAGTCTGTTTTTGGTTTCCTCTGTCCATTTCGGGGTCCCTCCGCCCATTTTTGGATTCTTCAATCAATTTTTTATTTTCTCAGCCCATTTTTGAGCTCCCTCATCCCATTCTTTGTTCTTCAGTTCATTTTTGGTCCCTCAGCCAATTTTTGCTTTCCTCAATCCATTTTTGGGTTCTGCGATCCATTCTTGGTTCCCTCAGTATATTTCTGGTTTCCTCAATCCATTTTTCGGTTCTGCGATCCATTCTTGGTTCCCTCAATTCATTTCTGGTTTCCTCAATCCATTTTTTGAGTCGCTCAGTGCATTTTTGGGTGCGTCAGCCCAATTTGGGGTTCCTCAATCCATTTTGGGGTTTCTCAGACCATTTTTGAATTCCTCAAACCATTTTTGCGTCTCTCAGCCAAATTTTGGGTTCCTCAGCCCATTTTTGCTTCCCTCAGTCTATTTTTGGGTTCTGCAATCTATTTTTAGGCCCCTCAGGCCATTTTTGGGGTTCCTCAATCAATGAATTTTTGGGTTTCTCAGCCCATTTTTAGTTTTCTCATCCCATTTCAGAGCTCCCTCATCCCATTTTTGGTCTCTCAGTTCATTTTTGGTCCTTCAGCCAATTTTTGCTTTCCTCAACCCATTTTTTGGGTTCTGCGATCCATTCTTGGTTCCCTCAATACATTTCTGGTTTCCTCAATCCATTTTTTAAGTCCCTCAGTGCATTTTTGGGTACATCAGCCCATTTTTGCTTCTGGATTCCATTTTCGGGTTTCTCAGACCATTTTTGGGTTCCTCAATCCATTTTTGTCTCTCTCAGCCAAATTTTGGGTTCCTCAGCCCATTTTTGCTTCCCTCAGTCTATTTTTGGGTTGTGCAATCCATTTTTAGTTCCCTCAGCCCGTTTTTGGATTCTTGAATCACGTTTTGGGGTTCTCAATCCATTTTTGGGACCCTCAGTCCATTTTTGGTTTCCTCGGCCCCGTTTTTGGATTTCTCAATCCATTTTTGGGCTCCTCAGCCTTTTTTGGGGTTCCTCAAACCATTTGTTTGTTCCACAGCCAATTTTTGGGTCCCTCAATCCATTTTTGGAATTTTAAGCTCAGTTTTCACTTTCTCAAGCCATTTTGGGGTCTCTCAGACCATTTTTGCTTTCCTCAATCTATTTTTAGGTTCCTCAGCCCATTTTCGGGTTGCTCAATGCATTTTTGTGTTTCTCAGCCCATTTTTTTGTTTCTCAAGCCAGAATGGAGTCCCTCTGTCTATTTTTGTCTTCCTCTGTCCATTTTTGGGGCCCTCCGCCAATTTTTGGGTTCCTCAATCCATTTTTTACTTCCGCAGCCCTATTTTGGGTCCCTCAATCTATTCTTGACTCCCTTGGCTCTTTTTTCGGGTTTCTCAATCCATTTTTAGGTTCGTCAGCCCATTTTGGATTTCCGCAATCTATTTTTTGGTCCCTCAGCCCATTTTTGGATTCTGCAATGCATTTTTAGATTGCTCAGCCCATTTTTGGTCCCTCAGGGCATTTTTGGGTCCCTCAATCTATTCTTGACTCCTTCGGCTCTTTTTTCAGGTTTCTCAATCCATTTTTAGGTTCCTCAGCCCATTTTGGTATTCCTCAATCCATTTTTGGGTCCCTCAGCCCATTTTTGGGTTCCTCAATCCATTGTTGCATTCCTCAACTCATTTTTTGTTTCCTCAGTCTGTTTTTGGTTTCCTCTGTCCATTTCAAGGTCCCTCCGCCCATTTTTGGATTCTTCAATCAATTTTTTATTTTCTCAGCCCATTTTTGAGCTCCCTCATCCCATTCTTTGTTCTTCAGTTCATTTTGGGTCCCTCAGCCAATTTTTGCTTTCCTCAATCCATTTTTGGGTTCTGCGATCCATTCTTGGTTCCCTCAGTATATTTCTGGTTTCCTCAATCCATTTTTCGGTTCTGCGATCCATTCTTGGTTCCCTCAATTCATTTCTGGTTTCCTCAATCCATTTTTTGAGTCGCTCAGTGCATTTTTGGGTGCGTCAGCTCAATTTGGGGTTCCTCAATCCATTTTTGGGTTTCTCAGACCATTTTTGAATTCCTCAATCCATTTTTGCGTCTCTCAGCCAAATTTTGGGTTCCTCAGCCCATTTTTGCTTCCCTCAGTCCATTTTTGGGTTGTGCAATCCATTTTTAGTTCCCTCAGCCCGTTTTTGGATTCTTGAATCACGTTTTGGGGTTCTCAATCCATTTTTGGGACCCTCAGTCCATTTTTGGTTTCCTCGTCCCCCTTTTTTGGATTTCTCAATCCATTTTTGCGCTCCTCAGCCTTTTTTGGGGTTCCTCAAACCATTTGTTTGTTCCTCAGCCAATTTTTGGGTCCCTCAATCCATTTTTGGAATTTTAAGCTCAGTTTTCACTTTCTCAAGCCATTTTCGGGTCTCTCAGACCATTTTTGCTTTCCTCAATCTATTTTTAGGTTCCTCAGCCCATTTTCGGGTTGCTCAAGGCATTTTTGTGTTTCTCAGCCCATTTTTTTGTTTCTCAAGCCAGAATGGAGTCCCTCTGTCTATTTTTGTCTTCCTCTGTCCATTTTTGGGGCCCTCCGCCAATTTTTGGGTTCCTCAATCCATTTTTTACTTCCGCAGCCCTATTTTGGGTCCCTCAATCTATTCTTGACTCCCTTGGCTCTTTTTTCGGGTTTCTCAATCCATTTTTAGGTTCCTCAGCCCATTTTGGATTTCCGCAATCTATTTTTTGGTCCCTCAGCCCATTTTTGGATTCTGCAATGCATTTTTAGATTCCTCAGCCCATTTTTGGTCCCTCAGGGCATTTTTGGGTCCCTCAATCTATTCTTGACTCCCTCGGCTCTTTTTTCAGGTTTCTCAATCCATTTTTAGGTTCCTCAGCCCATTTTGGTATTCCTCAATCCATTTTTGGGTTCCTCAATCCATTGTTGCATTCCTCAACTCATTTTTTGTTTCCTCAGTCTGTTTTTGGTTTCCTCTGTCCATTTCGGGGTCCCTCCGCCCATTTTTGGATTCTTCAATCAATTTTTTATTTTCTCGGCCCATTTTTGAGCTCCCTCATCCCATTCTTTGTTCTTCAGTTCATTTTTGGTCCCTCAGCCAATTTTTGCTTTCCTCAATCCATTTTTGGGTTCTGCGATCCATTCTTGGTTCCCTCAGTATATTTCTGGTTTCCTCAATCCATTTTTCGGTTCTGCGATCCATTCTTGGTTTCCTCAATTCATTTCTGGTTTCCTCAATCCATTTTTTGAGTCGCTCAGTGCATTTTTGGGTGCGTCAGCCCAATTTGGGGTTCCTCAATCCATTTTTGGGTTTCTCAGACCATTTTTGAATTCCTCAATCCAGTTTTGCGTCTCTCAGCCAAATTTTGGGTTCCTCAGCCCATTTTTGCTTCCCTCAGTCTATTTTTGGGTTCTGCAATCTATTTTTAGGCCCCTCAGGCCATTTTTGGGGTTCCTCAATCAATGAATTTTTGGGTTTCCCAGCCCATTTTTAGTTTTCTCATCCCATTTCAGAGCTCCCTCATCCCATTTTTGGTCCCTCAGTTCATTTTTGGTCCTTCAGCCAATTTTTGCTTTCCTCAACCCATTTTTGGGTTCTGCGATCCATTCTTGGTTCCCTCAATACATTTCTGGTTTCCTCAATCCATTTTTTAAGTCCCTCAGTGCATTTTTGGGTACATCAGCCCATTTTTGGTTCTGGATTCCATTTTCGGGTTTCTCAGACCATTTTGGGGTTCCTCAATCCATTTTTGCTTCCCTCAGTCCATTTTTGGGTTGTGCAATCCATTTTTAGTTCCCTCAGCCCGTTTTTGGATTCTTGAATCACGTTTTGGGGTTCTCAATCCATTTTTGGGACCCTCAGTCCATTTTTGGTTTCCTCGGCCCCGTTTTTGGATTTCTCAATCCATTTTTGGGCTCCTCAGCTCTTTTTGGGGTTCCTCAAACCATTTGTTTGTTCCTCAGCCAATTTTTGGGTCCCTCAATCCATTTTTGGAATTTTAAGCTCAGTTTTCACTTTCTCAAGCCATTTTGGGGTCTCTCAGACCATTTTTGCTTTCCTCAATCTATTTTTAGGTTCCTCAGCCCATTTTCGGGTTGCTCAATGCATTTTTGTGTTTCTCAGCCCATTTTTTTGTTTCTCAAGCCAGAATGGAGTCCCTCTGTCTATTTTTGTCTTCCTCTGTCCATTTTTGGGGCCCTCCGCCAATTTTTGGGTTCCTCAATCCATTTTTTACTTCCGCAGCCCTATTTTGGGTCCCTCAGTCTATTCTTGACTCCCTTGGCTCTTTTTTCGGGTTTCTCAATCCATTTTTAGGTTCGTCAGCCCATTTTGGATTTCCGCAATCTATTTTTTGGTCCCTCAGCCCATTTTTGGATTCTGCAATGCATTTTTAGATTGCTCAGCCCATTTTTGGTCCCTCAGGGCATTTTTGGGTCCCTCAATATATTCTTGACTCCTTCGGCTCTTTTTTCAGGTTTCTCAATCCATTTTTAGGTTCCTCAGCCCATTTTGGTATTCCTCAATCCATTTTTGGGTCCCTCAGCCCATTTTTGGGTTCCTCAATCCATTGTTGCATTCCTCAACTCATTTTTTGTTTCCTCAGTCTGTTTTTGGTTTCCTCTGTCCATTTCAAGGTCCCTCCGCCCATTTTTGGATTCTTCAATCAATTTTTTATTTTCTCAGCCCATTTTTGAGCTCCCTCATCCCATTCTTTGTTCTTCAGTTCATTTTGGGTCCCTCAGCCAATTTTTGCTTTCCTAAATCCATTTTTGTGTTCTGTGATCCATTCTTGGTTCCCTCAGTATATTTCTGGTTTCCTCAATCCATTTTTCGGTTCTGCGATCCATTCTTGGTTCCCTCAATTCATTTCTGGTTTCCTCAATCCATTTTTTGAGTCGCTCAGTGCATTTTTGGGTGCGTCAGCTCAATTTGGGGTTCCTCAATCCATTTTTGGGTTTCTCAGACCATTTTTGAATTCCTCAATCCATTTTTGCGTCTCTCAGCCAAATTTTGGGTTCCTCAGCCCATTTTTGCTTCCCTCAGTCTATTTTTGGGTTCTGCAATCTATTTTTAGGCCCCTCAGGCCATTTTTGGGGTTCCTCAATCAATGAATTTTTGGGTTTCCCAGCCCATTTTTAGTTTTCTCATCCCATTTCAGAGCTCCCTCATCCCATTTTTGGTCCCTCAGTTCATTTTTGGTCCTTCAGCCAATTTTTGCTTTCCTCAACCCATTTTTGGGTTCTGCGATCCATTCTTGGTTCCCTCAATACATTTCTGGTTTCCTCAATCCATTTTTTAAGTCCCTCAGTGCATTTTTGGGTACATCAGCCCATTTTTGGTTCTGGATTCCATTTTCGGGTTTCTCAGACCATTTTTGGGTTCCTCAATCCATTTTTGTCTCTCTCAGCCAAATTTTGGGTTCCTCAGCCCATTTTTGCTTCCCTCAGTCCATTTTTGGGTTGTGCAATCCATTTTTAGTTCCCTCAGCCCGTTTTTGGATTCTTGAATCACGTTTTGGGGTTCTCAATCCATTTTTGGGACCCTCAGTCCATTTTTGGTTTCCTCGGCCCCGTTTTTGGATTTCTCAATCCATTTTTGGGCTCCTCAGCCTTTTTTGGGGTTCCTCAAACCATTTGTTTGTTCCTCAGCCAATTTTTGGGTCCCTCAATCCATTTTTGGAATTTTAAGCTCAGTTTTCACTTTCTCAAGCCATTTTGGGGTCTCTCAGACCATTTTTGCTTTCCTCAATCTATTTTTAGGTTCCTCAGCCCATTTTCGGGTTGCTCAATGCATTTTTGTGTTTCTCAGCCCATTTTTTTGTTTCTCAAGCCAGAATGGAGTCCCTCTGTCTATTTTTGTCTTCCTCTGTCCATTTTTGGGGCCCTCCGCCAATTTTTGGGTTCCTCAATCCATTTTTTACTTCCGCAGGCCTATTTTGGGTCCCTCAATCTATTCTTGACTCCCTTGGCTCTTTTTTCGGGTTTCTCAATCCATTTTTAGGTTCCTCAGCCCATTTTGGATTTCCGCAATCTATTTTTTGGTCCCTCAGCCCATTTTTGGATTCTGCAATGCATTTTTAGATTGCTCAGCCCATTTTTGGTCCCTCAGGGCATTTTTGGGTCCCTCAATCTATTCTTGACTCCCTCGGCTCTTTTTTCAGGTTTCTCAATCCATTTTTAGGTTCCTCAGCCCATTTTGGTATTCCTCAATCCATTTTTGGGTTCCTCAATCCATTGTTGCATTCCTCAACTCATTTTTTGTTTCCTCAGTCTGTTTTTGGTTTCCTCTGTCCATTTCGGGGTCCCTCCGCCCATTTTTGGATTCTTCAATCAATTTTTTATTTTCTCAGCCCATTTTTGAGCTCCCTCATCCCATTCTTTGTTCTTCAGTTCATTTTTGGTCCCTCAGCCAATTTTTGCTTTCCTCAATCCATTTTTGGGTTCTGCGATCCATTCTTGGTTCCCTCAGTATATTTCTGGTTTCCTCAATCCATTTTTCGGTTCTGCGATCCATTCTTGGTTCCCTCAATTCATTTCTGGTTTCCTCAATCCATTTTTTGAGTCGCTCAGTGCATTTTTGGGTGCGTCAGCCCAATTTGGGGTTCCTCAATCCATTTTGGGGTTTCTCAGACCATTTTTGAATTCCTCAATCCAGTTTTGCGTCTCTCAGCCAAATTTTGGGTTCCTCAGCCCATTTTTGCTTCCCTCAGTCTATTTTTGGGTTCTGCAATCTATTTTTAGGCCCCTCAGGCCATTTTTGGGGTTCCTCAATCAATGAATTTTTGGGTTTCCCAGCCCATTTTTAGGTTTCTCATCCCATTTCAGAGCTCCCTCATCCCATTTTTGGTCCCTCAGTTCATTTTTGGTCCTTCAGCCAATTTTTGCTTTCCTCAACCCATTTTTGGTTTCTGCGATCCATTCTTGGTTCCCTCAATACATTTCTGGTTTCCTCAATCCATTTTTTAAGTCCCTCAGTGCATTTTTGGGTACATCAGCCCATTTTTGGTTCTGGATTCCATTTTCGGGTTTCTCAGACCATTTTTGGGTTCCTCAATCCAGTTTTGTCTCTCTCAGCCAAATTTTGGGTTCCTCAGCCCATTTTTGCTTCCCTCAGTCCATTTTTGGGTTGTGCAATCCATTTTTAGTTTCCTCAGCCCGTTTTTGGATTCTTGAATCACGTTTTGGGGTTCTCAATCCATTTTTGGGACCCTCAGTCCATTTTTGGTTTCCTCGGCCCCGTTTTTGGATTTCTCAATCCATTTTTGGGTTCCTCAGCCCTTTTTGGGGTTCCTCAAACCATTTGTTTGTTCCTCAGCCAATTTTTGGGTCCCTCAACCCTTTTTTGGAATTTTAAGCTCAGTTTTCACTTTCTCAAGCCATTTTGGGGTCTCTCAGACCATTTTTGCTTTCCTCAATCTATTTTTAGGTTCCTCAGCCCATTTTCGGGTTGCTCAATGCATTTTTGTGTTTCTCAGCCCATTTTTTTGTTTCTCAAGCCAGAATGGAGTCCCTCTGTCTATTTTTGTCTTCCTCTGTCCATTTTTGGGGCCCTCCGCCAATTTTTGGGTTCCTCAATCCATTTTTTACTTCCGCAGCACTATTTTGGGTCCCTCAATCTATTCTTGACTCCCTTGGCTCTTTTTTCGGGTTTCTCAATCCATTTTTAGGTTCCTCAGCCCATTTTGGATTTCCGCAATCTATTTTTTGGTCCCTCAGCCCATTTTTGGATTCTGCAATGCATTTTTAGATTCCTCAGCCCATTTTTGGTCCCTCAGGGCATTTTTGGGTCTCTCAATCTATTCTTGACTCCCTCGGCTCTTTTTTCAGGTTTCTCAATCCATTTTTAGGTTCCTCAGCCCATTTTGGTATTCCTCAATCCATTTTGGGGTCCCTCAGCCCATTTTTGGGTTCCTCAATCCATTGTTGCATTCCTCAACTCATTTTTTGTTTCCTCAGTCTGTTTTTGGTTTCCTCTGTCCATTTCGGGGTCCCTCCGCCCATTTTTGGATTCTTCAATCAATTTTTTATTTTCTCAGCCCATTTTTGAGCTCCCTCATCCCATTCTTTGTTCTTCAGTTCATTTTTGGTCCCTCAGCCAATTTTTGCTTTCCTCAATCCATTTTTGGGTTCTGCGATCCATTCTTGGTTCCCTCAGTATATTTCTGGTTTCCTCAATCCATTTTTCGGTTCTGCGATCCATTCTTGGTTCCCTCAATTCATTTCTGGTTTCCTCAATCCATTTTTTTGAGTCGCTCAGTGCATTTTTGGGTGCGTCAGCCCAATTTGGGGTTCCTCAATCCATTTTTGGGTTTCTCAGACCATTTTTGAATTCCTCAATCCAATTTTGCGTCTCTCAGCCAAATTTTGGGTTCCTCAGCCCATTTTTGCTTCCCTCAGTCTATTTTTGGGTTCTGCAATCTATTTTTAGGCCCCTCAGGCCATTTTTGGGGTTCCTCAATCAATGAATTTTTGGGTTTCCCAGCCCATTTTTAGGTTTCTCATCCCATTTCAGAGCTCCCTCATCCCATTTTTGGTCCCTCAGTTCATTTTTGGTCCTTCAGCCAGTTTTTGCTTTCCTCAACCCATTTTTGGGTTCTGCGATCCATTCTTGGTTCCCTCAATACATTTCTGGTTTCCTCAATCCATTTTTTAAGTCCCTCAGTGCATTTTTGGGTACATCAGCCCATTTTTGGTTATGGATTCCATTTTCGGGTTTCTCAGACCATTTTTGGGTTCCTCAGCCCATTTTTGCTTCCCTCAGTCCATTTTTGGGTTGTGCAATCCATTTTTAGTTCCCTCAGCCCGTTTTTGGATTCTTGAATCACGTTTTGGGGTTCTCAATCCATTTTTGGGACCCTCAGTCCATTTTTGGTTTCCTCGGCCCCGTTTTTGGATTTCTCAATCCATTTTTGGGCTCCTCAGCCCTTTTTGGGGTTCCTCAAACCATTTGTTTGTTCCTCAGCCAATTTTTGGGTCCCTCAACCCTTTTTTGGAATTTTAAGCTCAGTTTTCACTTTCTCAAGCCATTTTGGGGTCTCTCAGACCATTTTTGCTTTCCTCAATCTATTTTTAGGTTCCTCAGCCCATTTTCGGGTTGCTCAATGCATTTTTGTGTTTCTCAGCCCATTTTTTTGTTTCTCAAGCCAGAATGGAGTCCCTCTGTCTATTTTTGTCTTCCTCTGTCCATTTTTGGGGCCCTCCGCCAATTTTTGGGTTCCTCAATCCATTTTTTACTTCCGCAGCCCTATTTTGGGTCCCTCAATCTATTCTTGACTCCCTTGGCTCTTTTTTCGGGTTTCTCAATCCATTTTTAGGTTCCTCAGCCCATTTTGGATTTCCGCAATCTATTTTTTGGTCCCTCAGCCCATTTTTGGATTCTGCAATGCATTTTTAGATTCCTCAGCCCATTTTTGGTCCCTCAGGGCATTTTTGGGTCCCTCAATCTATTCTTGACTCCCTCGGCTCTTTTTTCAGGTTTCTCAATCCATTTTTAGGTTCCTCAGCCCATTTTGGTATTCCTCAATCCATTTTTGGGTTCCTCAATCCATTGTTGCATTCCTCAACTCATTTTTTGTTTCCTCAGTCTGTTTTTGGTTTCCTCTGTCCATTTTGGGGTCCCTCCGCCCATTTTTGGATTCTTCAATCAATTTTTTATTTTCTCAGCCCATTTTTGAGCTCCCTCATCCCATTCTTTGTTCTTCAGTTCATTTTTGGTCCCTCAGCCAATTTTTGCTTTCCTCAATCCATTTTTGGGTTCTGCGATCCATTCTTGGTTCCCTCAGTATATTTCTGGTTTCCTCAATCCATTTTTCGGTTTTGCGATCCATTCTTGGTTCCCTCAATTCATTTCTGGTTTCCTCAATCCATTTTTTGAGTCGCTCAGTGCATTTTTGGGTGCGTCAGCCCAATTTGGGGTTCCTCAATCCATTTTTGGGTTTCTCAGACCATTTTTGAATTCCTCAATCCAGTTTTGCGTCTCTCAGCCAAATTTTGGGTTCCTCAGCCCATTTTTGCTTCCCTCAGTCTATTTTGGGTTCTGCAATCTATTTTTAGGCCCCTCAGGCCATTTTTGGGGTTCCTCAATCAATGAATTTTTGGGTTTCCCAGCCCATTTTTAGGTTTCTCATCCCATTTCAGAGCTCCCTCATCCCATTTTTGGTCCCTCAGTTCATTTTTGGTCCTTCAGCCAATTTTTGCTTTCCTCAACCCATTTTTGGGTTCTGCGATCCATTCTTGGTTCCCTCAATACATTTCTGGTTTCCTCAATCCATTTTTTAAGTCCCTCAGTGCATTTTTGGGTACATCAGCCCATTTTTGGTTCTGGATTCCATTTTCGGGTTTCTCAGACCATTTTTGGGTTCCTCAATCCATTTTTGTCTCTCTCAGCCAAATTTTGGGTTCCTCAGCCCATTTTTGCTTCCCTCAGTCCATTTTTGGGTTGTGCAATCCATTTTTAGTTCCCTCAGCCCGTTTTTGGATTCTTGAATCACGTTTTGGGGTTCTCAATCCATTTTTGGGACCCTCAGTCCATTTTTGGTTTCCTCGGCCCCGTTTTTGGATTTCTCAATCCATTTTTGGGTTCCTCAGCCCTTTTTGGGGTTCCTCAAACCATTTGTTTGTTCCTCAGCCAATTTTTGGGTCCCTCAACCCCTTTTTTGGAATTTTAAGCTCAGTTTTCACTTTCTCAAGCCATTTTGGGGTCTCTCAGACCATTTTTGCTTTCCTCAATCTATTTTTAGGTTCCTCAGCCCATTTTCGGGTTGCTCAATGCATTTTTGTGTTTCTCAGCCCATTTTTTTGTTTCTCAAGCCAGAATGGAGTCCCTCTGTCTATTTTTGTCTTCCTCTGTCCATTTTTGGGGCCCTCCGCCAATTTTTGGGTTCCTCAATCCATTTTTTACTTCCGCAGCACTATTTTGGGTCCCTCAATCTATTCTTGACTCCCTTGGCTCTTTTTTCGGGTTTCTCAATCCATTTTTAGGTTCCTCAGCCCATTTTGGATTTCCGCAATCTATTTTTTGGTCCCTCAGCCCATTTTTGGATTCTGCAATGCATTTTTAGATTCCTCAGCCCATTTTTGGTCCCTCAGGGCATTTTTGGGTCCCTCAATCTATTCTTGACTCCCTCGGCTCTTTTTTCAGGTTTCTCAATCCATTTTAGGTTCCTCAGCCCATTTTGGTATTCCTCAATCCATTTTTGGGTTCCTCAATCCTCCTCAGCCCATTTTGGTATTCCTCAATCCATTTTTGGGTCCCTCAGCCCATTTTTGGGTTCCTCAATCCATTGTTGCATTCCTCAACTCATTTTTTGTTTCCTCAGTCTGTTTTTGGTTTCCTCTGTCCATTTCGGGGTCCCTCCGCCCATTTTTGGATTCTTCAATCAATTTTTTATTTTCTCAGCCCATTTTTGAGCTCCCTCATCCCATTCTTTGTTCTTCAGTTCATTTTTGGTCCCTCAGCCAATTTTTGCTTTCCTCAATCCATTTTTGGGTTCTGCGATCCATTCTTGGTTCCCTCAGTATATTTCTGGTTTCCTCAATCCATTTTTCGGTTCTGCGATCCATTCTTGGTTCCCTCATTCATTTCTGGTTTCCTCAATCCATTTTTTGAGTCGCTCAGTGCATTTTTGGGTGTGTCAGCCCAATTTGGGGTTCCTCAATCCATTTTTGGGTTTCTCAGACCATTTTTGAATTCCTCAATCCAGTTTTGCGTCTCTCAGCCAAATTTTGGGTTCCTCAGCCCATTTTTGCTTCCCTCAGTCTATTTTTGGGTTCTGCAATCTATTTTTAGGCCCCTCAGGCCATTTTTGGGGTCTTCAATCAATGAATTTTTGGGTTTCCCAGCCCATTTTTAGGTTTCTCATCCCATTTCAGAGCTCCCTCATCCCATTTTTGGTCCCTCAGTTCATTTTTGGTCCTTCAGCCAATTTTTGCTTATCTCAACCCATTTTTGGGTTCTGCGATCCATTCTTGGTTCCCTCAATACATTTCTGGTTTCCTCAATCCATTTTTTAAGTCCCTCAGTGCATTTTTGGGTACATCAGCCCATTTTTGGTTCTGGATTCCATTTTCGGGTTTCTCAGACCATTTTTGGGTTCCTCAATCCATTTTTGTCTCTCTCAGCCAAATTTTGGGTTCCTCAGCCCATTTTTGCTTCCCTCAGTCCATTTTTGGGTTGTGCAATCCATTTTTAGTTCCCTCAGCCCATTTTTGGATTCTTGAATCACGTTTTGGGGTTCTCAATCCATTTTTGGGACCCTCAGTCCATTTTTGGGCTCCTCAGCCCTTTTTTGGGGTTCCTCAATCCATTTTTGGGCTCCTCAGCCAATTTTTGGGTCCCTCAATCCATTTGTTTGTTCCTCAGCCAATTTTTGGGTCCCTCAATCCTTTTTTGGAATTTTAAGCTCAGTTTTCACTTTCTCAAGCCGTTTTGGGGTCTCTCAGACCATTTTTGCTTTCCTCAATCTATTTTTAGGTTCCTCAGCCCATTTTCGGATTGCTCAATGCATTTTTGTGTTTCTCAGCCCATTTTTTTGTTTCTCAAGCCAGAATGGAGTCCCTCTGTCTATTTTTGTCTTCCTCTGTCCATTTTTGGGGCCCTCCGCCAATTTTTGGGTTCCTCAATCCATTTTTTACTTCCTCAGCCCTATTTTGGGTCCCTCAATCTATTCTTGACTCCCTTGGCTCTTTTTTCGGGTTTCTCAATCCATTTTTAGGTTCCTCAGCCCATTTTGGATTTCCGCAATCTATTTTTTGGTCCCTCAGCCCATTTTTGGATTCTGCAATGCATTTTAGATTCCTCAGCCCATTTTTGGTCCCTCAGGGCATTTTTGGGTCCCTCAATCTATTCTTGACTCCCTCGGCTCTTTTTTCAGGTTTCTCAATCCATTTTTAGGTTCCTCAGCCATTTTGGTATTCCTCATCCATTTTTGGGTCCCTCAGCCCATTTTTGGGTTCCTCAATCCATTTTTTACTTCCGCAGCCCTATTTTGGGTCCCTCAATCTATTCTTGACTCCCTTGGCTCTTTTTTCGGGTTTCTCAATCCATTTTTAGGTTCCTCAGCCCATTTTGGATTTTTGCAATCTATTTTTTGGTCCCTCAGCCCATTTTTGGATTCTGCAATGCATTTTTAGATTCCTCAGCCCATTTTTGGTCCCTCAGGGCATTTTTGGGTCCCTCAATCTATTCTTGACTCCCTCGGCTCTTTTTTCAGGTTTCTCAATCCATTTTTAGGTTCCTCAGCCCATTTTGGTATTCCTCAATCCATTTTTGGGTCCCTCAGCCCATTTTTGGGTTCCTCAATCCATTGTTGCATTCCTCAACTCATTTTTTGTTTCCTCAGTCTGTTTTTGGTTTCCTCTGTCCATTTCGGGGTCCCTCCGCCCATTTTTGGATTCTTCAATCAATTTTTTATTTTCTCAGCCCATTTTTGAGCTCCCTCATCCCATTCTTTGTTCTTCAGTTCATTTTTGGTCCCTCAGCCAATTTTGCTTTCCTCAATCCATTTTTGGGTTCTGCGATCCATTCTTGTTCCCTCAGTATATTTCTGGTTTCCTCAATCCATTTTTCGGTTCTGCGATCCATTCTTGGTTCCCTCAATTCATTTCTGGTTTCCTCAATCCATTTTTTGAGTCGCTCAGTGCATTTTTGGGTGCGTCAGCCCAATTTGGGGTTCCTCAATCCATTTTTGGGTTTCTCAGACCATTTTTGAATTCCTCAATCCATTTTTGCGTCTCTCACAGCCAAATTTTGGGTTCCTCAGCCCATTTTTGCTGCCCTCAGTCTATTTTTGGGTTCTGCAATCTATTTTTAGGCCCCTCAGGCCATTTTTGGGGTTCCTCAATCAATGAATTTTTGGGTTTCTCAGCCCATTTTTAGGTTTCTCATCCCATTTCAGAGCTCCCTCATCCCATTTTTGGTCCCTCAGTTCATTTTTGGTCCTTCAGCCAATTTTTGCTTTCCTCAACCCATTTTTGGGTTCTGCGATCCATTCTTGGTTCCCTCAATACATTTCTGGTTTCCTCAATCCATTTTTTAAGTCCCTCAGTGCATTTTGGGTACATCAGCCCATTTTTGGTTCTGGATTCCATTTTCGGGTTTCTCAGACCATTTTTGGGTTCCTCAATCCATTTTTGTCTCTCTCAGCCAAATTTTGGGTTCCTCAGCCCATTTTTGCTTCCCTCAGTCCATTTTTGGGTTGTGCAATCCATTTTTAGTTCCCTCAGCCCGTTTTTGGATTCTTGAATCACGTTTTGGGGTTCTCAATCCATTTTTGGGACCCTCAGTCCATTTTTGGTTTCCTCGGCCCCCGTTTTTGGATTTCTCAATCCATTTTTGGGCTCCTCAGCCCTTTTTGGGGTTCCTCAAATCATTTGTTTGTTCCTCAGCAATTTTTGGGTCCCTCAATCCTTTTTTGGAATTTTAAGCTCAGTTTTCACTTTCTCTAGCCATTTTGGGGTCTCTCAGACCATTTTTGCTTTCCTCAATCTATTTTAGGTTCCTCAGCCCATTTTCGGGTTGCTCAATGCATTTTTGTGTTTCTCAGCCCATTTTTTTGTTTCTGAAGCCAGAATGGAGTCCCTCTGTCTATTTTTGTCTTCCTCTGTCCATTTTTGGGGCCCTCCGCCAATTTTTGAGTTCCTCAATCCATTTTTTACTTCCGCAGCCCTATTTTGGGTCCCTCAATCTATTCTTGACTCCCTTGGCTCTTTTTTCGGGTTTCTCAATCCATTTTTAGGTTCCTCAGCCCATTTTGGATTTTTGCAATCTATTTTTTGGTCCCTCAGCCCATTTTTGGATTCTGCAATGCATTTTTAGATTCCTCAGCCCATTTTTTGGTCCCCTCAGGGCATTTTTGGGTCCCTCAATCTATCTTGACTCCCTCGCTCTTTTTTCAGGTTTCTCAATCCATTTTTAGGTTCCTCAGCCCATTTTGTATTCCTCAATCCATTTTTGGGTCCCTCAGCCCATTTTTTGGGTTCCTCAATCCATTGTTGCATTCCTCAACTCATTTTTTGTTTCCTCAGTCTGTTTTTGGTTTCCTCTGTCCATTTCGGGTCCCTCCGCCCATTTTGGATTCTTCAATCAATTTTTTATTTTCTCAGCCCATTTTGAGCTCCCTCATCCCATTCTTTGTTCTTCAGTTCATTTTTGGTCCCTCAGCCAATTTTTGCTTTCCTCAATCCATTTTTGGGTTCTGCGATCCATTCTTGGTTCCCTCAGTATATTTCTGGTTTCCTCAATCCATTTTTCGGTTCTGCGATCCATTCTTGGTTCCCTCAATTCATTTCTGGTTTCCTCAATCCATTTTTTGAGTCGCTCAGTGCATTTTTGGGTGTGTCAGCCCAATTTGGGGTTCCTCAATCCATTTTTGGGTTTCTCAGACCATTTTTTGAATTCCTCAATCCAGTTTTGCGTCTCTCAGCCAAATTTTGGGTTCCTCAGCCCATTTTTGCTTCCCTCAGTCTATTTTTGGGTTCTGCAATCTATTTTTAGGCCCCTCAGGCCATTTTTGGGGTTCTTCAATCAATGAATTTTTGGGTTTCCCAGCCCATTTTTAGGTTTCTCATCCCATTTCAGAGCTCCCTCATCCCATTTTTGGTCCCTCAGTTCATTTTTGGTCCTTCAGCCAATTTTTGCTTATCTCAACCCATTTTTGGGTTCTGCGATCCATTCTTGGTTCCCTCAATACATTTCTGGTTTCCTCAATCCATTTTTTAAGTCCCTCAGTGCATTTTTGGGTACATCAGCCCATTTTTGGTTCTGGATTCCATTTTCGGGTTTCTCAGACCATTTTTGGGTTCCTCAATCCATTTTTGTCTCTCTCAGCCAAATTTTGGGTTCCTCAGCCCATTTTTGCTTCCCTCAGTCCATTTTTGGGTTGTGCAATCCATTTTTAGTTCCCTCAGCCCATTTTGGATTCTTGAATCACGTTTTGGGGTTCTCAATCCATTTTTGGGACCCTCAGTCCATTTTTGGGCTCCTCAGCCCTTTTTTGGGGTTCCTCAATCCATTTTTGGGCTCCTCAGCCATTTTTGGGTCCCTCAATCCATTTGTTTGTTCCTCAGCCAATTTTTGGGTCCCTCAATCCTTTTTGGAATTTTAAGCTCAGTTTTCACTTTCTCAAGCCGTTTTGGGGTCTCTCAGACCATTTTTGCTTTCCTCAATCTATTTTTAGGTTCCTCAGCCCATTTTCGGATTGCTCAATGCATTTTTGTGTTTCTCAGCCCATTTTTTTGTTTCTCAAGCCAGAATGGAGTCCCTCTGTCTATTTTTGTCTTCCTCTGTCCATTTTTGGGGCCCTCCGCCAATTTTTGGGTTCCTCAATCCATTTTTTACTTCCTCAGCCCTATTTTGGGTCCCTCAATCTATTCTTGACTCCCTTGGCTCTTTTTCGGGTTTCTCAATCCATTTTTAGGTTCCTCAGCCCATTTTGGATTTCCGCAATCTATTTTTTGGTCCCTCAGCCCATTTTTGGATTCTGCAATGCATTTTTAGATTCCTCAGCCCATTTTTGGTCCCTCAGGGCATTTTTGGGTCCCTCAATCTATTCTTGACTCCCTCGGCTCTTTTTTCAGGTTTCTCAATCCATTTTTAGGTTCCTCAGCCCATTTTGGTATTCCTCAATCCATTTTTGGGTCCCTCAGCCCATTTTTGGGTTCCTCAATCCATTGTTGCATTCCTCAACTCATTTTTTGTTTCCTCAGTCTGTTTTTGGTTTCCTCTGTCCATTTCGGGGTCCCTCCGCCCATTTTTGGATTCTTCAATCAATTTTTTATTTTCTCAGCCCATTTTTGAGCTCCCTCATCCCATTCTTTGTTCTTCAGTTCATTTTTGGTCCCTCAGCCAATTTTTGCTTTCCTCAATCCATTTTTGGGTCTGCGATCCATTCTTGGTTCCCTCAGTATATTTCTGGTTTCCTCAATCCATTTTTCGGTTCTGCGATCCATTCTTGGTTCCCTCAATTCATTTCTGGTTTCCTCAATCCATTTTTTGAGTCGCTCAGTGCATTTTTGGGTGCGTCAGCCCAATTTGGGGTTCCTCAATCCATTTTTGGGTTTCTCAGACCATTTTTGAATTCCTCAATCCAGTTTTGCGTCTCTCAGCCAAATTTTGGGTTCCTCAGCCCATTTTTGCTTCCCTCAGTCTATTTTTGGGTTCTGCAATCTATTTTTAGGCCCCTCAGGCCATTTTTGGGGTTCCTCAATCAATGAATTTTTGGGTTTCTCAGCCCATTTTTAGGTTTCTCATCCCATTTCAGAGCTCCCTCATCCCATTTTTGGTCCCTCAGTTCATTTTTGGTCCTTCAGCCAATTTTTGCTTTCCTCAACCCATTTTTGGGTTCTGCGATCCATTCTTGGTTCCCTCAATACATTTCTGGTTTCCTCAATCCATTTTTTAAGTCCCTCAGTGCATTTTTGGGTACATCAGCCCATTTTTGGTCCCTCAGTCCATTTTTGGGTCCCTCAATCTATTCTTGACTCCCTCGGCTCTTTTTTCAGGTTTCTCAATCCATTTTTAGGTTCCTCAGCCCATTTTGGTATTCCTCAATCCATTTTTGGGTCCCTAAATCCATTGTTGCATTCCTCAACTCATTTTTTGTTTTTTCAGTCTGTTTTTGGTTTCCTCTGTCCATTTCGGGGTCCCTCCGCCCATTTTTGGATTCTTCAATCAATTTTTTATTTTCTCAGCCCATTTTTGAGCTCCCTCATCCCATTCTTTGTTCTTCAGTTCATTTTTGGTCCCTCAGCCAATTTTTGCTTTCCTCAATCCATTTTTGGGTTCTGCGATCCATTCTTGGTTCCCTCAGTATATTTCTGGTTTCCTCAATCCATTTTTCGGTTCTGTGATCCATTCTTGGTTCCCGCAATTCATTTCTGGTTTCCTCAATCCATTTTTTGAGTCGCTCAGTGCATTTTTGGGTGCGTCAGCCCAATTTGGGGTTCCTCAATCCATTTTTGGGTTTCTCAGACCATTTTTGAATTCCTCAGTCCATTTTTGCGTCTCAGCCAAATTTTGGGTTCCTCAGCCCATTTTTGCTTCCCTCAGTCTATTTTTGGGTTCTGCAATCTATTTTTAGGCCCCTCAGGCCATTTTTGGGGTTCCTCAATCAATGAATTTTTGGGTTTCCCAGCCCATTTTTAGGTTTCTCATCCCATTTCAGAGCTCCCTCATCCCATTTTTGGTCCCTCAGTTCATTTTTGGTCCTTCAGCCAATTTTTGCTTTCCTCAACCCATTTTTGGGTTCTGCGATCCATTCTTGGTTCCCTCAATACATTTCTGGTTTCCTCAATCCATTTTTTAAGTCCCTCAGTGCATTTTTGGGTACATCAGCCCATTTTTGGTTCTGGATTCCATTTTCGGGTTTCTCAGACCATTTTTGGGTTCCTCAATCCATTTTTGTCTCTCTCAGCCAAATTTTGGGTTCCTCAGCCCATTTTTGCTTCCCTCAGTCCATTTTTGGGTTGTGCAATCCATTTTTAGTTCCCTCAGCCCGTTTTTGGATTCTTGAATCACGTTTTGGGGTTCTCAATCCATTTTTGGGACCCTCAGTCCATTTTTGGTTTCCTCGGCCCCGTTTTTGGATTTCTCAATCCATTTTTGGGCTCCTCAGCCCTTTTTTGGGGTTCCTCAAACCATTTGTTTGTTCCACAGCCAATTTTTGGGTCCCTCAATCCATTTGTTTGTTCCTCAGCCAATTTTTGGGTCCCTCAATCCTTTTTTGGAATTTTAAGCTCAGTTTTCACTTTCTCAAGCCATTTTGGGGTCTCTCAGACCATTTTTGCTTTCCTCAATCTATTTTTAGGTTACTCAGTCCATTTTCGGGTTGCTCAATGCATTTTTGTGTTTCTCAGCCCATTTTTTTGTTTCTCAAGCCAGAATGGAGTCCCTCTGTCTATTTTTGTCTTCCTCTGTCCATTTTTGGGGCCCTCCGCCAATTTTTGGGTTCCTCAATCCATTTTTTACTTCCACAGCCCTATTTTGGGTCCCTCAATCTATTCTTGACTCCCTTGGCTCTTTTTTCGGGTTTCTCAATCCATTTTTAGGTTCCTCAGCCCATTTTGGATTTCCGCAAACTATTTTTTGGTCCCTCAGCCCATTTTTGGATTCTGCAATGCATTTTTAGATTCCTCAGCCCATTTTTGGTCCCTCAGGGCATTTTTGGGTCCCTCAATCTATTCTTGACTCCCTCGGCTCTTTTTTCAGGTTTCTCAATCCATTTTTAGGTTCCTCAGCCCATTTTGGTATTCCTCAATCCATTTTTGGGTCCCTCAGCCCATTTTTGGGTTCCTCAATCCATTGTTGCATTCCTCAACTCATTTTTTGTTTCCTCAGTCTGTTTTTGGTTTCCTCTGTCCATTTCGGTCCCTCCGCCCATTTTTGGATTCTTCAATCAATTTTTTATTTTCTCAGCCCATTTTTGAGCTCCCTCATCCCATTCTTTGTTCTTCAGTTCATTTTTGGTCCCTCAGCCAATTTTTGCTTTCTCAATCCATTTTTGGGTTCTGCGATCCATTCTTGGTTCCCTCAGTATATTTCTGGTTTCCTCAATCCATTTTTCGGTTCTGCGATCCATTCTTGGTTCCCTCAATTCATTTCTGGTTTCCTCAATCCATTTTTTGAGTCGCTCAGTGCATTTTTGGGTGCGTCAGCCCAATTTGGGGTTCCTCAATCCATTTTGGGGTTTCTCAGACCATTTTTGAATTCCTCAATCCAGTTTTGTGTCTCTCAGCCAAATTTTGGGTTCCTCAGCCCATTTTTGCTTCCCTCAGTCTATTTTTGGGTTCTGCAATCTATTTTTAGGCCCCTCAGGCCATTTTTGGGGTTCCTCAATCAATGAATTTTTGGGTTTCCCAGCCCATTTTTAGGTTTCTCATCCCATTTCAGAGCTCCCTCATCCTATTTTTGGTCCCTCAGTTCATTTTTGGTCCTTCAGCCAATTTTTGCTTTCCTCAACCCATTTTTGGGTTCTGCGATCCATTCTTGGTTCCCTCAATACATTTCTGGTTTCCTCAATCCATTTTTTAAGTCCCTCAGTGCATTTTTGGGTACATCAGCCCATTTTTGGTTCTGGATTCCATTTTCGGGTTTCTCAGACCATTTTTGGGTTCCTCAATCCATTTTTGTCTCTCTCAGCCAAATTTTGGGTTCCTCAGCCCATTTTTGCTTCCCTCAGTCCATTTTTGGGTTGTGCAATCCATTTTTAGTTCCCTCAGCCCGTTTTTGGATTCTTGAATCACGTTTTGGGTTCTCAATCCATTTTTGGGACCCTCAGTCCATTTTTGGGCTCCTCAGCCCTTTTTTGGGGTTCCTCAATCCATTTTTGGGCTCCTCAGCCAATTTTTGGGTCCCTCAATCCATTTGTTTGTTCCTCAGCCAATTTTTGGGTCCCTCAATCCTTTTTTGGAATTTTAAGCTCAGTTTTCACTTTCTCAAGCCGTTTTGGGGTCTCTCAGACCATTTTTGCTTTCCTCAATCTATTTTTAGGTTCCTCAGCCCATTTTCGGATTGCTCAATGCATTTTTGTGTTTCTCAGCCCATTTTTTTGTTTCTCAAGCCAGAATGGAGTCCCTCTGTCTATTTTTGTCTTCCTCTGTCCATTTTTGGGGCCCTCCGCCAATTTTTGGGTTCCTCAATCCATTTTTTACTTCCTCAGCCCTATTTTGGGTCCCTCAATCTATTCTTGACTCCCTTGGCTCTTTTTTCGGGTTTCTCAATCCATTTTTAGGTTCCTCACCCCATTTTGGATTTCCGCAATCTATTTTTTGGTCCCTCAGCCCATTTTTGGATTCTGCAATGCATTTTTAGATTCCTCAGCCCATTTTTGGTCCCTCAGGGCATTTTTGGGTCCCTCAATCTATTCTTGACTCCCTCGGCTCTTTTTTCAGGTTTCTCAATCCATTTTTAGGTTCCTCAGCCCATTTTGGTATTCCTCAATCCATTTTTGGGTCCCTCAGCCCATTTTTGGGTTCCTCAATCCATTGTTGCATTCCTCAACTCATTTTTTGTTTCCTCAGTCTGTTTTTGGTTTCCTCTGTCCATTTCGGGGTCCCTCCGCCCATTTTTGGATTCTTCAATCAATTTTTATTTTCTCAGCCATTTTTGAGCTCCCTCATCCCATTCTTTGTTCTTCAGTTCATTTTTGGTCCCTCAGCCAATTTTTGCTTTCCTCAATCCATTTTTGGGTTCTGCGATCCATTCTTGGTTCCCTCAGTATATTTCTGGTTTCCTCAATCCATTTTTCGGTTCTGCGATCCATTCTTGGTTCCCTCAATTCATTTCTGGTTTCCTCAATCCATTTTTTGAGTCGCTCAGTGCATTTTTGGGTGCGTCAGCCCAATTTGGGGTTCCTCAATCCATTTTTGGGTTTCTCAGACCATTTTTGAATTCCTCAATCCAGTTTTGCGTCTCTCAGCCAAATTTTGGGTTCCTCAGCCCATTTTTGCTTCCCTCAGTCCATTTTTGGGTTGTGCAATCCATTTTTAGTTCCCTCAGCCCGTTTTTGGATTCTTGAATCACGTTTTGGGGTTCTCAATCCATTTTTGGGACCCTCAGTCCATTTTTGGTTTCCTCGGCCCCGTTTTTGGATTTCTCAATCCATTTTTGGGCTCCTCAGCCCTTTTTGGGGTTCCTCAAACCATTTGTTTGTTCCTCAGCCAATTTTTGGGTCCCTCAATCCTTTTTGGAATTTTAAGCTCAGTTTTCACTTTCTCTAGCCATTTTGGGGTCTCTCAGACCATTTTTGCTTTCCTCAATCTATTTTTAGGTTCCTCAGCCCATTTTCGGGTTGCTCAATGCATTTTTGTGTTTCTCAGCCCATTTTTTTGTTTCTCAAGCCAGAATGGAGTCCCTCTGTCTATTTTTGTCTTCCTCTGTCCATTTTTGGGGCCCTCCGCCAATTTTTGGGTTCCTCAATCCATTTTTTACTTCCGCAGCCCTATTTTGGGTCCCTCAATCTATTCTTGAATCCCTTGGCTCTTTTTTCGGGTTTCTCAATCCATTTTTAGATTCCTCAGCCCATTTTGGATTTCCGCAATCTATTTTTTGGTCCCTCAGCCCATTTTGGATTCTGCAATGCATTTTTAGATTCCTCAGCCCATTTTTGGTCCCTCAGGGCATTTTTGGGTCCCTCAATCTATTCTTGACTCCCTCGGCTCTTTTTTCAGGTTTCTCAATCCATTTTTAGGTTCCTCAGCCCATTTTGGTATTCCTCAATCCATTTTTGGGTCCCTCAGCCCATTTTTGGGTTCCTCAATCCATTGTTGCATTCCTCAACTCATTTTTTGTTTCCTCAGTCTGTTTTTGGTTTCCTCTGTCCATTTCGGGGTCCCTCCGCCCATTTTTGGATTCTTCAATCAATTTTTTATTTTCTCAGCCCATTTTTGAGCTCCCTCATCCCATTCTTTGTTCTTCAGTTCATTTTTGGTCCCTCAGCCAATTTTTGCTTTCCTCAATCCATTTTTGGGTTCTGCGATCCATTCTTGGTTCCCTCAATTCATTTCTGGTTTCCTCAATCCATTTTTTGAGTCGCTCAGTGCATTTTTGGGTGCGTCAGCCCAATTTGGGGTTCCTCAATCCATTTTTTGGTTTCTCAGACCATTTTTGAATTCCTCAATCCAGTTTTGCGTCTCTCAGCCAAATTTTGGGTTCCTCAGCCCATTTTTGCTTCCCTCAGTCTATTTTTGGGTTCTGCAATCTATTTTTAGGCCCCTCAGGCCATTTTTGGGGTTCCTCAATCAATGAATTTTTGGGTTTCTCAGCCCATTTTTAGGTTTCTCATCCCATTTCAGAGCTCCCTCATCCCATTTTTGGTCCCTCAGTTCATTTTTGGTCCTTCAGCCAATTTTTGCTTTCCTCAACCCATTTTTGGGTTCTGCGATCCATTCTTGGTTCCCTCAATACATTTCTGGTTTCCTCAATCCATTTTTTAAGTCCCTCAGTGCATTTTTGGGTACATCAGCCCATTTTTGGTTCTGGATTCCATTTTCGGGTTTCTCAGACCATTTTTGGGTTCCTCAATCCATTTTTGTCTCTCTCAGCCAAATTTTGGGTTCCTCAGCCCATTTTTGCTTCCCTCAGTCCATTTTTGGGTTGTGCAATCCATTTTTAGTTCCCTCAGCCCGTTTTGGGATTCTTGAATCACGTTTTGGGGTTCTCAATCCATTTTTGGGACCCTCAGTCCATTTTTGGTTTCCTCGGCCCCGTTTTTGGATTTCTCAATCCATTTTTGGGCTCCTCAGCCCTTTTTGGGGTTCCTCAAACCATTTGTTTGTTCCTCAGCCAATTTTTGGGTCCCTCAATCCTATTTTGGAATTTTAAGCTCAGTTTTCACTTTCTCAAGCCATTTTGGGGTCTCTCAGACCATTTTTGCTTTCCTCAATCTATTTTAGGTTCCTCAGCCCATTTTCGGGTTGCTCAATGCATTTTTGTGTTTCTCAGCCCATTTTTTTGTTTCTCAAGCCAGAATGGAGTCCCTCTGTCTATTTTTGTCTTCCTCTGTCCATTTTTGGGGCCCTCCGCCAATTTTTGGGTTCCTCAATCCATTTTTTACTTCCGCAGCCCTATTTTGGGTCCCTCAATCTATTCTTGACTCCCTTGGCTCTTTTTTCGGGTTTCTCAATCCATTTTTAGGTTCCTCAGCCCATTTTGGATTTTTGCAATCTATTTTTTGGTCCCTCAGCCCATTTTTGGATTCTGCAATGCATTTTTAGATTCCTCAGCCCATTTTTGGTCCCTCAGGGCATTTTTGGGTCCCTCAATCTATTCTTGACTCCCTCGGCTCTTTTTTCAGGTTTCTCAATCCATTTTTAGGTTCCTCAGCCCATTTTGGTATTCCTCAATCCATTTTTGGGTCCCTCAGCCCATTTTTGGGTTCCTCAATCCATTGTTGCATTCCTCAACTCATTTTTTGTTTCCTCAGTCTGTTTTTGGTTTCCTCTGTCCATTTCGGGGTCCCTCCGCCCATTTTTGGATTCTTCAATCAATTTTTTATTTTCTCAGCCCATTTTTGAGCTCCCTCATCCCATTCTTTGTTCTTCAGTTCATTTTTGGTCCCTCAGCCAATTTTTGCTTTCCTCAATCCATTTTTGGGTTCTGCGATCCATTCTTGGTTCCCTCAGTATATTTCTGGTTTCCTCAATCCATTTTTCGGTTCTGCGATCCATTCTTGGTTCCCTCAATTCATTTCTGGTTTCCTCAATCCATTTTTTGAGTCGCTCAGTGCATTTTTTGGGTGCGTCAGCCCAATTTGGGGTTCCTCAATCCATTTTTGGGTTTCTCAGACCATTTTTGAATTCCTCAATCCAGTTTTGCGTCTCTCAGCCAAATTTTGGGTTCCTCAGCCCATTTTTGCTTCCCTCAGTCTATTTTTGGGTTCTGCAATCTATTTTTAGGCCCCTCAGGCCATTTTTGGGGTTCCTCAATCAATGAATTTTTGGGTTTCTCAGCCCATTTTTAGGTTTCTCATCCCATTTCAGAGCTCCCTCATCCCATTTTTGGTCCCTCAGTTCATTTTTGGTCCTTCAGCCAATTTTTGCTTTCCTCAACCCATTTTTGGGTTCTGCGATCCATTCTTGGTTCCCTCAATACATTTCTGGTTTCCTCAATCCATTTTTTAAGTCCCTCAGTGCATTTTTGGGTACATCAGCCCATTTTTGGTCCCTCAGTCCATTTTTGGGTCCCTCAATCTATTCTTGACTCCCTCGGCTCTTTTTTTCAGGTTTCTCAATCCATTTTTAGGTTCCTCAGCCCATTTTGGTATTCCTCAATCCATTTTTGGGTCCCTAAATCCATTGTTGCATTCCTCAACTCATTTTTTGTTTTTTCAGTCTGTTTTTGGTTTCCTCTGTCCATTTCGGGGTCCTCCGCCCATTTTTGGATTCTTCAATCAATTTTTTATTTTCTCAGCCCATTTTTGAGCTCCCTCATCCCATTCTTTGTTCTTCAGTTCATTTTTGGTCCCTCAGCCAATTTTTGCTTTCCTCAATCCATTTTTGGGTTCTGCGATCCATTCTTGGTTCCCTCAGTATATTTCTGGTTTCCTCAATCCATTTTTCGGTTCTGTGATCCATTCTTGGTTCGCGCAATTCATTTCTGGTTTCCTCAATCCATTTTTTGAGTCGCTCAGTGCATTTTTGGGTGCGTCAGCCCAATTTGGGGTTCCTCAATCCATTTTTGGGTTTCTCAGACCATTTTTGAATTCCTCAGTCCATTTTTGCGTCTCAGCCAAATTTTGGGTTCCTCAGCCCATTTTGCTTCCCTCAGTCTATTTTTGGGTTCTGCAATCTATTTTTAGGCCCCTCAGGCCATTTTTGGGGTTCCTCAATCAATGAATTTTTGGGTTTCCCAGCCCATTTTTAGGTTTCTCATCCCATTTCAGAGCTCCCTCATCCCATTTTTGGTCCCTCAGTTCATTTTTGGTCCTTCAGCCAATTTTTGCTTTCCTCAACCCATTTTTGGGTTCTGCGATCCATTCTTGGTTCCCTCAATACATTTCTGGTTTCCTCAATCCATTTTTTAAGTCCCTCAGTGCATTTTTGGGTACATCAGCCCATTTTTGGTTCTGGATTCCATTTTCGGGTTTCTCAGACCATTTTTGGGTTCCTCAATCCATTTTTGTCTCTCTCAGCCAAATTTTGGGTTCCTCAGCCCATTTTGCTTCCCTCAGTCCATTTTTGGGTTGTGCAATCCATTTTTAGTTCCCTCAGCCCGTTTTTGGATTCTTGAATCACGTTTTGGGGTTCTCAATCCATTTTTGGGACCCTCAGTCCATTTTTGGTTTCCTCGGCCCCGTTTTTGGATTTCTCAATCCATTTTTGGGCTCCTCAGCCCTTTTTTGGGGTTCCTCAAACCATTTGTTTGTTCCACAGCCAATTTTTGGGTCCCTCAATCCATTTGTTTGTTCCTCAGCCAATTTTTGGGTCCCTCAATCCTTTTTTGGAATTTTAAGCTCAGTTTTCACTTTCTCAAGCCATTTTGGGGTCTCTCAGACCATTTTTGCTTTCCTCAATCTATTTTTAGGTTACTCAGTCCATTTTCGGGTTGCTCAATGCATTTTGTGTTTCTCAGCCCATTTTTTTGTTTCTCAAGCCAGAATGGAGTCCCTCTGTCTATTTTTGTCTTCCTCTGTCCATTTTTGGCGCCCTCCGCCAATTTTTGGGTTCCTCAATCCATTTTTTACTTCCACAGCCCTATTTTGGGTCCCTCAATCTATTCTTGACTCCCTTGGCTCTTTTTTCGGGTTTCTCAATCCATTTTTAGGTTCCTCAGCCCATTTTGGATTTCCGCAAACTATTTTTTGGTCCCTCAGCCCATTTTTGGATTCTGCAATGCATTTTTAGATTCCTCAGCCCATTTTTGGTCCCTCAGGGCATTTTTGGGTCCCTCAATCTATTCTTGACTCCCTCGGCTCTTTTTTCAGGTTTCTCAATCCATTTTTAGGTTCCTCAGCCCATTTTGGTATTCCTCAATCCATTTTTGGGTCCCTCAGCCCATTTTTGGGTTCCTCAATCCATTGTTGCATTCCTCAACTCATTTTTTGTTTCCTCAGTCTGTTTTTGGTTTCCTCTGTCCATTTCGGGGTCCCTCCGCCCATTTTTGGATTCTTCAATCAATTTTTTATTTTCTCAGCCCATTTTGAGCTCCCTCATCCCATTCTTTGTTCTTCAGTTCATTTTTGGTCCCTCAGCCAATTTTTGCTTTCCTCAATCCATTTTTGGGTTCTGCGATCCATTCTTGGTTCCCTCAGTATATTTCTGGTTTCCTCAATCCATTTTTCGGTTCTGCGATCCATTCTTGGTTCCCTCAATTCATTTCTGGTTTCCTCAATCCATTTTTTGAGTCGCTCAGTGCATTTTTGGGTGCGTCAGCCCAATTTGGGGTTCCTCAATCCATTTTGGGGTTTCTCAGACCATTTTTGAATTCCTCAATGCAGTTTTGTGTCTCTCAGCCAAATTTTGGGTTCCTCAGCCCATTTTTGCTTCCCTCAGTCTATTTTTGGGTTCTGCAATCTATTTTTAGGCCCCTCAGGCCATTTTTGGGGTTCCTCAATCAATGAATTTTTGGGTTTCCCAGCCCATTTTTAGGTTTCTCATCCCATTTCAGAGCTCCCTCATCCTATTTTTGGTCCCTCAGTTCATTTTTGGTCCTTCAGCCAATTTTTGCTTTCCTCAACCCATTTTTGGGTTCTGCGATCCATTCTTGGTTCCCTCAATACATTTCTGGTTTCCTCAATCCATTTTTTAAGTCCCTCAGTGCATTTTTGGGTACATCAGCCCATTTTTGGTTCTGGATTCCATTTTCGGGTTTCTCAGACCATTTTTGGGTTCCTCAATCCACTTTTGTCTCTCTCAGCCAAATTTTGGGTTCCTCAGCCCATTTTGCTTCCCTCAGTCCATTTTTGGGTTGTGCAATCCATTTTTAGTTCCCTCAGCCCGTTTTTGGATTCTTGAATCACGTTTTGGGGTTCTCAATCCATTTTTGGGACCCTCAGTCCATTTTTGGTTTCCTCGGCCCCCTTTTTGGATTTCTCAATCCATTTTTGGGCTCCTCAGCCTTTTTTGGGGTTCCTCAAACCATTTGTTTGTTCCACAGCCAATTTTTGGGTCCCTCAATCCATTTTTGGAATTTTAAGCTCAGTTTTCACTTTCTCAAGCCATTTTGGGGTCTCTCAGACCATTTTTGCTTTCCTCAATCTATTTTAGGTTCCTCAGCCCATTTTCGGGTTGCTCAATGCATTTTTGTGTTTCTCAGCCCATTTTTTTGTTTCTCAAGCCAGAATGGAGTCCCTCTGTCTATTTTTGTCTTCCTCTGTCCATTTTTGGGGCCCTCCGCCAATTTTTGGGTTCCTCAATCCATTTTTTACTTCCGCAGCCCTATTTTGGGTCCCTCAACCTATTCTTGACTCCCTTGGCTCTTTTTTCGGGTTTCTCAATCCATTTTTAGGTTCCTCAGCCCATTTTGGATTTCCGCAAACTATTTTTTGGTCCCTCAGCCCATTTTTGGATTCTGCAATGCATTTTTAGATTCCTCAGCCCATTTTTGGTCCCTCAGGGCATTTTTTGGGTCCCTCAATCTATTCTTGACTCCCTCGGCTCTTTTTTCAGGTTTCTCAATCCATTTTTAGGTTCCTCAGCCCATTTTGGTATTCCTCAATCCATTTTTGGGTTCCTCAATCCATTGTTGCATTCCTCAACTCATTTTTTGTTTCCTCAGTCTGTTTTTGGTTTCCTCTGTCCATTTTGGGGTCCCTCCGCCCATTTTTGGATTCTTCAATCAATTTTTTATTTTCTCAGCCCATTTTTGAGCTCACTCATCCCATTCTTTGTTCTTCAGTTCATTTTTGGTCCCTCAGCCAATTTTTGCTTTCCTCAATCCATTTTTGGGTTCTGCGATCCATTCTTGGTTCCCTCAGTATATTTCTGGTTTCCTCAATCCATTTTTCGGTTCTGTGATCCATTCTTGGTTCCCTCAATTCATTTCTGGTTTCCTCAATCCATTTTTTGAGTCGCTCATTGCATTTTTGGGTGCGTCAACCCAATTTGGGGTTCCTCAATCCATTTTTGGGTTTCTCAGACCATTTTTGAATTCCTCAATCCATTTTTGCGTCTCTCAGCCAAATTTTGGGTTCCTCAGCCCATTTTTGCTTCCCTCAGTCTATTTTTGGGTTCTGCAATCTATTTTTAGGCCCCTCAGGCCATTTTTGGGGTTCCTCAATCAATGAATTTTTGGGTTTCCCAGCCCAGTTTTAGGTTTCTCATCCCATTTCAGAGCTCCCTCATCCCATTTTTGGTCCCTCAGTTCATTTTTGGTCCTTCAGCCAATTTTTGCTTTCCTCAACCCATTTTTTGGGTTCTGCGATCCATTCTTGGTTCCCTCAATACATTTCTGGTTTCCTCAATCCATTTTTTAGTCCCTCAGTGCATTTTTGGGTACATCAGCCCATTTTTGGTTCTGGATTCCATTTTCAAGTTTCTCAGACCATTTTTGGGTTCCTCAATCCATTTTTGTCTCTCTCAGCCAAATTTTGGGTTCCTCAGCCCATTTTTGCTTCCCTCAGTCCATTTTTGGGTTGTGCAATCCATTTTTAGTTCCCTCAGCCCGTTTTTGGATTCTTGAATCACGTTTTGGGGTTCTCAATCCATTTTTGGGACCCTCAGTCCATTTTTGGTTTCCTCGGCCCCGTTTTTGGATTTCTCAATCCATTTTTGGGCTCCTCAGCCCTTTTTTGGGGTTCCTCAAACCATTTGTTTGTTCCTCAGCCAATTTTTGGGTCCCTCAATCCTTTTTTGGAATTTTAAGCTCAGTTTTCACTTTCTCAAGCATTTTGGGGTCTCTCAGACCATTTTTGCTTTCCTCAATCTATTTTTAGGTTCCTCAGCCCATTTTCGGGTTGCTCAATGCATTTTTGTGTTTCTCAGCCCATTTTTTTGTTTCTCAAGCCAGAATGGAGTCCCTCTGTCTATTTTTGTCTTCCTCTGTCCATTTTTGGGGCCCTCCGCCAATTTTTGGGTTCCTCAATCCATTTTTTACTTCCGCAGCCCTATTTTGGGTCCCTCAATCTATTCTTGACTCCCTTGGCTCTTTTTTCAGGTTTCTCAATCCATTTTTAGGTTCCTCAGCCCATTTTAGATTTCCGCAAACTATTTTTTGGTCCCTCAGCCCATTTTTGGATTCTGCAATGCATTTTTAGATTCCTCAGTCCATTTTTGGTCCCTCAGGGCATTTTTGGGTCCCTCAATCTATTCTTGACTCCCTCGGCTCTTTTTTCAGGTTTCTCAATCCATTTTAGGTTCCTCAGCCCATTTTGGTATTCCTCAATCCATTTTTGGGTCCCTCGGCCCTTTTTTGGGTTCCTCAATCCATTGTTGCATTCCTCAACTCATTTTTTGTTTCCTCAGTCTGTTTTTGGTTTCCTCTGTCCATTTCGGGGTCCCTCCGCCCATTTTTGGATTCTTCAATCAATTTTTTATTTTCTCGGCCCATTTTTGAGCTCCCTCATCCCATTCTTTGTTCTTCAGTTCATTTTTGGTCCCTCAGCCAATTTTTGCTTTCCTCAATCCATTTTTGGGTTCTGCGATCCATTCTTGGTTCCCTCAGTATATTTCTGGTTTCCTCAATCCATTTTTCGGTTCTGCGATCCATTCTTGGTTCCCTCAATTCATTTCTGGTTTCCTCAATCCATTTTTTGAGTCGCTCAATGCATTTTTGGGTGCGTCAGCCCAATTTGGGGTTCCTCAATCCATTTTTGGGTTTCTCAGACCATTTTTGAATTCCTCAATCCATTTTTGCGTCTCTCAGCCAAATTTTGGTTCCTCAGCCCATTTTTGCTTCCCTCAGTCTATTTTTGGGTTCTGCAATCTATTTTTAGGCCCCTCAGGCCATTTTTGGGGTTCCTCAATCAATGAATTTTTGGGTTTCCCAGCCCAGTTTTAGGTTTCTCATCCCATTTCAGAGCTCCCTCATCCCATTTTTGGTCCCTCAGTTCATTTTTGGTCCTTCAGCCAATTTTTGCTTTCCTCAACCCATTTTTTTGGGTTCTGCGATCCATTCTTGGTTCCCTCAATACATTTCTGGTTTCCTCAATCCATTTTTTAAGTCCCTCAGTGCATTTTTGGGTACATCAGCCCATTTTTGGTTCTGGATTCCATTTTCGGGTTTCTCAGACCATTTTTGGGTTCCTCAATCCATTTTTGTCTCTCTCAGCCAAATTTTGGGTTCCTCAGCCCATTTTTGCTTCCCTCAGTCCATTTTTGGGTTGTGCAATCCATTTTTAGTTCCCTCAGCCCGTTTTTGGATTCTTGAATCACGTTTTGGGGTTCTCAATCCATTTTTGGGACCCTCAGTCCATTTTTGGTTTCCTCGGCCCCGTTTTTGGATTTCTCAATCCATTTTTGGGCTCCTCAGCCTTTTTTGGGTTCCTCAAACCATTTGTTTGTTCCACAGCCAATTTTTGGGTCCCTCAATCCATTTTTGGAATTTTAAGCTCAGTTTTCACTTTCTCAAGCCATTTTGGGGTCTCTCAGACCATTTTTGCTTTCCTCAATCTATTTTTAGGTTCCTCAGTCCATTTTCGGGTTGCTCAATGCATTTTTGTGTTTCTCAGCCCATTTTTTTGTTTCTCAAGCCAGAATGGAGTCCCTCTGTCTATTTTTGTCTTCCTCTGTCCATTTTTGGGGCCCTCCGCCAATTTTTGGGTTCCTCAATCCATTTTTTACTTCCGCAGCCCTATTTTGGGTCCCTCAATCTATTCTTGACTCCCTTGGCTCTTTTTTCGGGTTTCTCAATCCATTTTTAGGTTCCTCAGCCCATTTTGGATTTCCGCAAACTATTTTTTGGTCCCTCAGCCCATTTTTGGATTCTGCAATGCATTTTTAGATTCCTCAGCCCATTTTTGGTCCCTCAGGGCATTTTTGGGTCCCTCAATCTATTCTTGACTCCCTCGGCTCTTTTTTCAGGTTTCTCAATCCATTTTTAGGTTCCTCAGCCCATTTTGGTATTCCTCAATCCATTTTTGGGTTCCTCAATCCATTGTTGCATTCCTCAACTCATTTTTTGTTTCCTCAGTCTGTTTTTGGTTTCCTCTGTCCATTTTGGGGTCCCTCCGCCCATTTTTGGATTCTTCAATCAATTTTTTATTTTCTCAGCCCATTTTGAGCTCACTCATCCCATTCTTTGTTCTTCAGTTCATTTTTGGTCCCTCAGCCAATTTTTGCTTTCCTCAATCCATTTTTGGGTTCTGCGATCCATTCTTGGTTCCCTCAGTATATTTCTGGTTTCCTCAATCCATTTTTCGGTTCTGTGATCCATTCTTGGTTCCCTCAATTCATTTCTGGTTTCCTCAATCCATTTTTTGAGTCGCTCATTGCATTTTTGGGTGCGTCAACCCAATTTGGGGTTCCTCAATCCATTTTGGGGTTTCTCAGACCATTTTTGAATTCCTCAATCCATTTTTGCGTCTCTCAGCCAAATTTTGGGTTCCTCAGCCCATTTTTGCTTCCCTCAGTCTATTTTTGGGTTCTGCAATCTATTTTTAGGCCCCTCAGGCCATTTTTGGGGTTCCTCAATCAATGAATTTTTGGGTTTCCCAGCCCAGTTTTAGGTTTCTCATCGTTTCTCATCCCATTTCAGAGCTCCCTCATCCCATTTTTGGTCCCTCAGTTCATTTTTGGTCCTTCAGCCAATTTTTGCTTTCCTCAACCCATTTTTTGGGTTCTGCGATCCATTCTTGGTTCCCTCAATACATTTCTGGTTTCCTCAATCCATTTTTTAGTCCCTCAGTGCATTTTTGGGTACATCAGCCCATTTTTGGTTCTGGATTCCATTTTCGGGTTTCTCAGACCATTTTTGGGTTCCTCAATCCATTTTTGTCTCTCTCAGCCAAATTTTGGGTTCCTCAGCCCATTTTTGCTTCCCTCAGTCCATTTTTGGGTTGTGCAATCCATTTTTAGTTCCCTCAGCCGTTTTTTGGATTCTTGAATCACGTTTTGGGGTTCTCAATCCATTTTTGGGACCCTCAGTCCATTTTTGGTTTCCTCGGCCCCGTTTTTGGATTTCTCAATCCATTTTTGGGCTCCTCAGCCTTTTTTGGGGTTCCTCAAACCATTTGTTTGTTCCACAGCCAATTTTTGGGTCCCTCAATCCATTTTTGGAATTTTAAGCTCAGTTTTCACTTTCTCAAGCCATTTTGGGGTCTCTCAGACCATTTTTGCTTTCCTCAATCTATTTTTAGGTTCCTCAGTCCATTTTCGGGTTGCTCAATGCATTTTTGTGTTTCTCAGCCCATTTTTTTGTTTCTCAAGCCAGAATGGAGTCCCTCTGTCTATTTTTGTCTTCCTCTGTCCATTTTTGGGGCCCTCCGCCAATTTTTGGGTTCCTCAATCCATTTTTTACTTCCGCAGCCCTATTTTGGGTCCCTCAATCTATTCTTGACTCCCTTGGCTCTTTTTTCGGGTTTTCTCAATCCATTTTTAGGTTCCTCAGCCCATTTTGGATTTCCGCAAACTATTTTTTGGTCCCTCAGCCCATTTTTGGATTCTGCAATGCATTTTTAGATTCTCAGCCCATTTTTGGTCCCTCAGGGCATTTTTGGGTCCCTCAATCTATTCTTGACTCCCTCGGCTCTTTTTTCAGGTTTCTCAATCCATTTTTAGGTTCCTCAGCCCATTTTGGTATTCCTCAATCCATTTTTGGGTTCCTCAATCCATTGTTGCATTCCTCAACTCATTTTTTGTTTCCTCAGTCTGTTTTTGGTTTCCTCTGTCCATTTTGGGGTCCCTCCGCCCATTTTTGGATTCTTCAATCAATTTTTTATTTTCTCAGCCCATTTTTGAGCTCACTCATCCCATTCTTTGTTCTTCAGTTCATTTTTGGTCCCTCAGCCAATTTTTGCTTTCCTCAATCCATTTTTGGGTTCTGCGATCCATTCTTGGTTCCCTCAGTATATTTCTGGTTTCCTCAATCCATTTTTCGGTTCTGTGATCCATTCTTGGTTCCCTCAATTCATTTCTGGTTTCCTCAATCCATTTTTTGAGTCGCTCATTGCATTTTTGGGTGCGTCAACCCAATTTGGGGTTCCTCAATCCATTTTGGGGTTTCTCAGACCATTTTTGAATTCCTCAATCCATTTTTGCGTCTCTCAGCCAAATTTTGGGTTCCTCAGCCCATTTTTGCTTCCCTCAGTCTATTTTTGGGTTCTGCAATCTATTTTTAGGCCCCTCAGGCCATTTTTGGGGTTCCTCAATCAATGAATTTTTGGGTTTCCCAGCCCAGTTTTAGGTTTCTCATCCCATTTCAGAGCTCCCTCATCCCATTTTTGGTCCCTCAGTTCATTTTTGGTCCTTCAGCCAATTTTTGCTTTCCTCAACCCATTTTTTGGGTTCTGCGATCCATTCTTGGTTCCCTCAATACATTTCTGGTTTCCTCAATCCATTTTTTAGTCCCTCAGTGCATTTTTGGGTACATCAGCCCATTTTTGGTTCTGGATTCCATTTTCAAGTTTCTCAGACCATTTTTGGGTTCCCTCAATCCATTTTTGTCTCTCTCAGCCAAATTTTGGGTTCCTCAGCCCATTTTTGCTTCCCTCAGTCCATTTTTGGGTTGTGCAATCCATTTTTAGTTCCCTCAGCCCGTTTTTGGATTCTTGAATCACGTTTTGGGGTTCTCAATCCATTTTTGGGACCCTCAGTCCATTTTTGGTTTCCTCGGCCTTGTTTTTGGATTTCTCAATCCATTTTTGGGCTCCTCAGCCCTTTTTTGGGGTTCCTCAAACCATTTGTTTGTTCCTCAGCCAATTTTTGGGTCCCTCAA
>JAUMJL010002518.1:0-26416 GCA_033558185.1 Dromococcyx pavoninus | reverse complement strand
GGTTCCTCAGCCTATTTTTGGGTTCCTCAAGCCATTTTTGGAGCCCTTAGCCCATTTTGGGGTTCTTCTATCCATTTTTGGGTTCCTCAATCCATTATTGGTTTCTTCAATCTATCTTTGGGTTCCCCAATACATTTTTATTTTCTCAATCCATTTTTGGGTCCTGCAATCCATTTTTGGGTCCCCCAATGCATTTTTGGGTCCCTCAATCCATTTTTGGGTCTTTTAGTCCATTTTTGGGCCCCTCAGTCCATTCCTGGGTTCCTCAAACCGTTTTTGTTTTCCTCAACCCATTTTTGGGTCCCTCAATCCAGTTTTGGGTTCCTCAATCCATTTTTGGGTCCTTCGGCCCATTTTTGGGTCCCTCAATCCATTTTTGGTTTCCTCAATCCATTTTTGGGTCCTTCGGCCCATTTTTGGGTCCCTCAATCCATTTTTGGTTTCCTCGATCCATTTCCTGGTCCCTCAATCCATTTTTGGGTTGCTCAATCCATTTTTGGTACCCTCGATCCATTTTTGGGTTCCTCAATCCATTTTTGGGTTACACAAACAATTTTTGGGTTCCTCAATCTATTTTTTGGTTCCTCGATTCACTTTTGTGCCCCTCGACCCATTTTACGGTTTCACAATCAGCTTTTGGGTCCCTAATCTGATTTTCCGGTCCCTCCATCCAATTTTGCGTTCCTCAATCCATTGTTGGGTTCCTCAATCCATTTTTCGGTTCCTCAATCCATTTTTTGATTCATCAATCCATTTTTTGAGTTCTCACTACACTTTTTGTTCCCTCGGCCCATATTTTGGTTTCCTCGGCCCATTTTTGGATTCTTCAATCCATTTTTGGGTACCTCAATATATTTTTGGGTTCCTCAGCCCGTTTTTGGTTTCCTCGATCCATTTCTTGGTCCTTCAATCCATTTTTGGGTAACAAAATAAATGTTTGGTTTCCTAAGCCCACTTTTGGGTTCCTCAATCCATTTTTGGTCCCTCAATCCATTTTTGGGTCGCTCAATCCATTTTTGGGTCCCTCGATCCATTTTTGGGTCCCTCAATCCATTTTTGGGTTCCTCGATTCATTTTTGTGCCCCTCGACCCATTTTCCGGTTTCACAATCAGCTTTTGGGTCCCTAATCTGATTTTCCGGTCCCTTCATCCAATTTTGCGTTCCTCAATCCATTGTTGGGTTCCTCAATCCATTTTTCGGTTCCTCAATCCATTTTTTGATTCATCAATCCATTTTTTGAGTTCTCACTACACTTTTTGTTCCCTCGGCCCATATTTTGGTTTCCTCGGCCCATTTTTGGATTCCTCAATCCATTTTTGTTTCCCTCAGCCTATTTTTAGGTTTTTCAATCCATTTTTTGAGTCCGTAGATCCTTTTTTCAGTTCCTCAATCCATTTTTGGGTCCCTCAATCCATTTTTCGTTCCCTCAATCCATTTTGGTTCCCTCAGCTAATTTTTGGGTTCCTAAATCCATTTTTGGTTCCCTAAAACCATTTTTGGGTTCCTGAATCCATTTTAGGTTCCCTCAGCCTATTTTTCGGTTCCTCAATCCATTTTTGGAGCCCTTAGCCCATTTTGGGGTTCTTCTATCCATTTTTGGGTTCCTCAATCCATTATTGGTTTCTTCAATCTATCTTTGGGTTCCCCAATACATTTTTATTTTCTCAATCCATTTTTGGGTCCTGCAATCCATTTTTGGGTCCCCCAATGCATTTTTGGGTCCCTCAATCCATTTTTGGGTCTTTTAGTCCATTTTTGGGCCCCTCAGTCCATTCCTGGGTTCCTCAAACCGTTTTTGTTTTCCTCAACCCATTTTTGGGTCCTCAATCCAGTTTTGGGTTCCTCAATCCATTTTTGGGTCCTTTGGCCCATTTTTGGGTCCCTCAATCCATTTTTGGTTTCCTCAATCCATTTTGGGTCCTTCGGCCCATTTTTGGGTCCCTCAATCCATTTTTGGTTTCCTCGATCCATTTCCTGGTCCCTCAATCCATTTTTGGGTTGCTCAATCCATTTTTGGTACCCTCGATCCATTTTTGGGTTCCTCAATCCATTTTTGGGTTACACAAACAATTTTTGGGTTCCTCAATCTATTTTTTGGTTCCTCGATTCACTTTTGTGCCCCTCGACCCATTTTACGGTTTCACAATCAGCTTTTGGGTCCCTCATCTGATTTTTCGGTCCCTCCATCCAATTTTGGGTTCCTCAATCCATTTTTCGGTTCCTCAATCCATTTTTCGGTTCCTCAATCCATTTTTTGATTCATCAATCCATTTTTTGAGTTCTCACTACACTTTTTGTTCCCTCGGCCCATATTTTGGTTTCCTCGGCCCATTTTTGGATTCCTCAATCGATTTTTGGGTCCCTCAATATATTTTTGGGTTCCTCAGCCCGTTTTTGGTTTCCTCGATCCATTTCTTGGTCCTTCAATCCATTTTTGGGTAACAAAATAAATGTTTGGTTTCCTAAGCCCACTTTTGGGTTCCTCAATCCATTTTTGGTCCCTCAATCCATTTTTGGGTCGCTCAATCCATTTTTGGGTCCCTCGATCCATTTTTGGGTCCCTCAATCCATTTTTGGGTTCCTCGATTCATTTTTGTGCCCCTCGACCCATTTTCGGTTTCACAATCAGGTTTTGGGTCCCTAATCTGATTTTCCGGTCCCTCCATCCAATTTTGCGTTCCTCAATCCATTGTTGGGTTCCTCAATCCATTTTTCGGTTCCTCAATCCATTTTTTGATTCATCAATCCATTTTTTGAGTTCTCACTACACTTTTTGTTCCCTCGGCCATATTTTGGTTTCCTCGGCCCATTTTTGGATTCCTCAATCCATTTTTGTTTCCCTCAGCCTATTTTTAGGTTTTTCAATCCATTTTTTGAGTCCGTAGATCCTTTTTTCAGTTCCTCAATCCATTTTTCGTTCCCTCAATCCATTTTTGGTTCCCTCAGCTAATTTTTGGGTTCCTAAATCCATTTTTGGTTCCCTAAAACCATTTTTGGGTTCCTGAATCCATTTTAGGGTCCCTCAGCCTATTTTTGGGTTCCTCAATCCATTTTTGGAGCCCTTAGCCCATTTTGGGGTTCTTCTATCCATTTTTGGGTTCCTCAATCCATTATTGGTTTCTTCAATCAATTTTTGGGTTCCCCAATACATTTTTATTTTCTCAATCCATTTTTGGGTCCTGCAATCCATTTTTGGGTCCCCCAATGCATTTTTGGGTCCCTCAATCCATTTTTGGGTCTTTTAGTCCATTTTTGGGCCCCTCAGTCCATTCCTGGGTTCCTCAAACCGTTTTTGTTTTCCTCAACCCATTTTTGGGTCCCTCAATCCAGTTTTGGGTTCCTCAATCCATTTTTGGGTCCTTCGGCCCATTTTTGGGTCCCTCAAACCATTTTTGGTTTCCTCAATCCATTTTTGGGTCCTTCGGCCCATTTTTGGGTCCCTCAATCCATTTTTGGTTTCCTCGATCCATTTCCTGGTCCCTCAATCCATTTTTGGGTTGCTCAATCCATTTTTGGTACCCTCGATCCATTTTTGGGTTCCTCAATCCATTTTTGGGTTACACAAACAATTTTTGGGTTCCTCAATCTATTTTTTGGTTCCTCGATTCACTTTTGTGCCCCTCGACCCATTTTACGGTTTCACAATCAGCTTTTGGGTCCCTCATCTGATTTTTCGGTCCCTCCATCCAATTTTGCGTTCCTCAATCCATTGTTGGGTTCCTCAATCCATTTTTCGGTTCCTCAATCCATTTTTTGATTCATCAATCCATTTTTTGAGTTCTCACTACACTTTATGTTCCCTCGGCCCATATTTTGGTTTCCTCGGCCCATTTTTGGATTCCTCAATCCATTTTTGTTTCCCTCAGCCTATTTTTAGGTTTTTCAATCCATTTTTTGAGTCCGTAGATCCTTTTTTCAGTTCCTCAATCCATTTTTGGGTCCCTCAATCCATTTTTCGTTCCCTCAATCCATTTTGGTTCCCTCAGCTAATTTTTGGGTTCCTAAATCCATTTTTGGTTCCCTAAAACCATGTTTGGGTTCCTGAATCCATTTTAGGGTCCCTCAGCCTATTTTTGGGTTCCTCAATCCATTTTTGGAGCCCTTAGCCCACTTTTGGGTTCTTCTATCCATTTTTGGGTTCCTCAATCCATTAGTGGTTTCTTCAATCTATTTTTGGGTTCCCCAATACATTTTTATTTTCTCAATCCATTTTTGGGTCCTGCAATCCATTTTAGGGTCCCCCAATGCATTTTTGGGTCCCTCAATCCATTTTTGGGTCTTTTAGTCCATTTTTGGGCCCCTCAGTCCATTCCTGGGTTCCTCAAACCGTTTTTGTTTTCCTCAACCCATTTTTGGGTCCCTCAATCCAGTTTTGGGTTCCTCAATCCATTTTTGGGTCCTTCGGCCCATTTTTGGGTCCCTCAATCCATTTTTGGTTTCCTCGATCCAGTTCCTGGTCCCTCAATCCATTTTTGGGTTGCTCAATCCATTTTTGGTACCCTCGATCCATTTTTGGGTTCCTCAATCCATTTTTGGGTTACACAAACAATTTTTGGGTTCCTCAATCTATTTTTGGTTCCTCGATTCACTTTTGTGCCCCTCGACCCATTTTACGGTTTCACAATCAGCTTTTGGGTCCCTCATCTGATTTTTCGGTCCCTCCATCCAATTTTGGGTTCCTCAATCCATTTTTTCGGTTCCTCAATCCATTTTTCGGTTCCTCAATCCATTTTTTGATTCATCAATCCATTTTTTGAGTTCTCACTGCACTTTTTGTTCCCTCGGCCCATATTTTGGTTTCCTCGGCCCATTTTTGGATTCCTCAATCCATTTTTGGGTCCCTCAATATATTTTTGGGTTCCTCAGCCCGTTTTTGGTTTCCTCGATCCATTTCTGGGTCCTTCAATCCATTTTTGGGTAACAAAATAAATGTTTGGTTTCCTAAGCCCACTTTTGGGTTCCTCAATCCATTTTTGGTCCCTCAATCCATTTTTGGGTCGCTCAATCCATTTTTGGGTCCCTCGATCCATTTTTGGGTCCCTCAATCCATTTTTGGGTTCCTCGATTCATTTTTGTGCCCCTCGACCCATTTTCGGTTTCACAATCAGGTTTTGGGTCCCTAATCTGATTTTCCGGTCCCTCCATCCAATTTTGCGTTCCTCAATCCATTGTTGGGTTCCTCAATCGATTTTTCGGTTCCTCAATCCATTTTTTGATTCATCAATCCATTTTTTGAGTTCTCACTACACTTTTTGTTCCCTCGGCCCATATTTTGGTTTCCTCGGCCCATTTTTGGATTCCTCAATCCATTTTTGTTTCCCTCAGCCTATTTTTAGGTTTTTCAATCCATTTTTTGAGTCCGTAGATCCTTTTTTCAGTTCCTCAATCCATTTTTGGGTCCCTCAATCCATTTTTCGTTCCCTCAATCCATTTTTGGTTCCCTCAGCTAATTTTTGGGTTCCTAAATCCATTTTTGGTTCCCTAAAACCATTTTTGGGTTCCTGAATCCATTTTAGGTTCCCTCAGCCTATTTTTGGGTTCCTCAATCCATTTTTGGAGCCCTTAGCCCATTTTGGGGTTCTTCTATCCATTTTTGGGTTCCTCAATCCATTATTGGTTTCTTCAATCTATCTTTGGGTTCCCCAATACATTTTTATTTTCTCAATCCATTTTTGGGTCCTGCAATCCATTTTTGGGTCCCCCAATGCATTTTTGGGTCCCTCAATCCATTTTTGGGTCTTTTAGTCCATTTTTGGGCCCCTCAGTCCATTCCTGGGTTCCTCAAACCGTTTTTGTTTTCCTCAACCCATTTTTGGGTCCCTCAATCCAGTTTTGGGTTCCTCAATCCATTTTTGGGTCCTTTGGCCCATTTTTGGGTCCCTCAATCCATTTTTGGTTTCCTCAATCCATTTTTGGGTCCTTCGGCCCATTTTTGGGTCCCTCAATCCATTTTTGGTTTCCTCGATCCATTTCCTGGTCCCTCAATCCATTTTTGGGTTGCTCAATCCATTTTTGGTACCCTCGATCCATTTTTGGGTTCCTCAATCCATTTTTGGGTTACACAAACAATTTTTGGGTTCCTCAATCTATTTTTTGGTTCCTCGATTCACTTTTGTGCCCCTCGACCCATTTTACGGTTTCACAATCAGCTTTTGGGTCCCTCATCTGATTTTTCGGTCCCTCCATCCAATTTTGGGTTCCTCAATCCATTTTTCGGTTCCTCAATCCATTTTTCGGTTCCTCAATCCATTTTTTGATTCATCAATCCATTTTTTGAGTTCTCACTACACTTTTTGTTCCCTCGGCCCATATTTTGGTTTCCTCGGCCCATTTTTGGATTCCTCAATCCATTTTTGGGTCCCTCAATATATTTTTGGGTTCCTCAGCCCGTTTTTGGTTTCCTCGATCCATTTCTTGGTCCTTCAATCCATTTTTGGGTAACAAAATAAATGTTTGGTTTCCTAAGCCCACTTTTGGGTTCCTCAATCCATTTTTGGTCCCTCAATCCATTTTTGGGTCGCTCAATCCATTTTTGGGTCCCTCGATCCATTTTTGGGTCCCTCAATCCATTTTTGGGTTCCTCGATTCATTTTTGTGCCCCTCGACCCATTTTCCGGTTTCACAATCAGCTTTTGGGTCCCTAATCTGATTTTCCGGTCCCTCCATCCAATTTTGCGTTCCTCAATCCATTGTTGGGTTCCTCAATCCATTTTTCGGTTCCTCAATCCATTTTTTGATTCATCAATCCATTTTTTGAGTTCTCACTACACTTTTTGTTCCCTCGGCCCATATTTTGGTTTCCTCGGCCCATTTTTGGATTCCTCAATCCATTTTTGTTTCCCTCAGCCTATTTTTAGGTTTTTCAATCCATTTTTTGAGTCCGTAGATCCTTTTTTCAGTTCCTCAATCCATTTTTGGGTCCCTCAATCCTTTTTTCGTTCCCTCAATCCATTTTTGGTTCCCTCAGCTAATTTTTGGGTTCCTAAATCCATTTTTGGTTCCCTAAAACCATTTTTGGGTTCCTGAATCCATTTTAGGTTCCCTCAGCCTATTTTTGGGTTCCTCAATCCATTTTTGGAGCCCTTAGCCCATTTTGGGGTTCTTCTATCCATTTTTGGGTTCCTCAATCCATTATTGGTTTCTTCAATCTATCTTTGGGTTCCCCAATACATTTTTATTTTCTCAATCCATTTTTGGGTCCTGCAATCCATTTTTGGGTCCCCCAATGCATTTTTGGGTCCCTCAATCCATTTTTGGGTCTTTTAGTCCATTTTTGGGCCCCTCAGTCCATTCCTGGGTTCCTCAAACCGTTTTTGTTTTCCTCAACCCATTTTTGGGTCCCTCAATCCAGTTTTGGGTTCCTCAATCCATTTTTGGGTCCTTTGGCCCATTTTTGGGTCCCTCAATCCATTTTTGGTTTCCTCAATCCATTTTTGGGTCCTTCGGCCCATTTTTGGGTCCCTCAATCCATTTTTGGTTTCCTCGATCCATTTCCTGGTCCCTCAATCCATTTTTGGGTTGCTCAATCCATTTTTGGTACCCTCGATCCATTTTTGGGTTCCTCAATCCATTTTTGGGTTACACAAACAATTTTTGGGTTCCTCAATCTATTTTTTGGTTCCTCGATTCACTTTTGTGCCCCTCGACCCATTTTACGGTTTCACAATCAGCTTTTGGGTCCCTCATCTGATTTTTCGGTCCCTCCATCCAATTTTGCGTTCCTCAATCCATTGTTGGGTTCCTCAATCCATTTTTCGGTTCCTCAATCCATTTTTTGATTCATCAATCCATTTTTTGGGTTCTCACTACACTTTTTGTTCCCTCGGCCCATATTTTGGTTTCCTCTGCCCATTTTTGGATTCCTCAATCCATTTTTGTTTCCCTCAGCCTATTTTTAGGTTTTTCAATCCATTTTTTGAGTCCGTAGACCCTTTTTCGGTTCCTCAATCCATTTTTGGGTCCCTCAATCCATTTTTCATTCCCTCAATCCATTTTTGGTTCCCTCAGCTAATTTTTGGGTTCCTAAATCCATTTTTGGTTCCCTAAAACCATGTTTGGGTTCCTGAATCCATTTTAGGGTCCCTCAGCCTATTTTTGGGTTCCTCAATCCATTTTTGGAGCCCTTAGCCCATTTTTGGGTTCTTCTATCCATTTTTGGGTTCCTCAATCCATTATTGGTTTCTTCAATCTATTTTTGGGTTCCCCAATACATTTTTATTTTCTCAATCCATTTTTGGGTCCTGCAATCCATTTTTGGGTCCCCCAATGCATTTTTGGGTCCCTCAATCCATTTTTGGGTCTTTTAGTCCATTTTTGGGCCCCTCAGTCCATTCCTGGGTTCCTCAAACCGTTTTTGTTTTCCTCAACCCATTTTTGGGTCCCTCAATCCAGTTTTGGGTTCCTCAATCCATTTTTGGGTCCTTCGGCCCATTTTTGGGTCCCTCAATCCATTTTTGGTTTCCTCAATCCATTTTTGGGTCCTTCGGCCCATTTTTGGGTCCCTCAATCCATTTTTGGTTTCCTCGATCCATTTCCTGGTCCCTCAATCCATTTTTGGGTTGCTCAATCCATTTTTGGTACCCTCGATCCATTTTTGGGTTCCTCAATCCATTTTTGGGTTACACAAACAATTTTTGGGTTCCTCAATCTATTTTTTGGTTCCTCGATTCACTTTTGTGCCCCTCGACCCATTTTACGGTTTCACAATCAGCTTTTGGGTCCCTCATCTGATTTTTCGGTCCCTCCATCCAATTTTGCGTTCCTCAATCCATTGTTGGGTTCCTCAATCCATTTTTCGGTTCCTCAATCCATTTTTTGATTCATCAATCCATTTTTTGGGTTCTCACTACACTTTTTGTTCCCTCGGCCCATATTTTGGTTTCCTCGGCCCATTTTTGGATTCCTCAATCCATTTTTGTTTCCCTCAGCCTATTTTTAGGTTTTTCAATCCATTTTTTGAGTCCGTAGATCCTTTTTTCAGTTCCTCAATCCATTTTTGTGTCCCTCAATCCATTTTTCGTTCCCTCAATCCATTTTTGGTTCCCTCAGCTAATTTTTGGGTTCCTAAATCCATTTTTGGTTCCCTAAAACCATGTTTGGGTTCCTGAATCCATTTTAGGGTCCCTCAGCCTATTTTTGGGTTCCTCAATCCATTTTTGGAGCCCTTAGCCCATTTTTGGGTTCTTCTATCCATTTTTGGGTTCCTCAATCCATTATTGGTTTCTTCAATCTATTTTTGGGTTCCCCAATACATTTTTATTTTCTCAATCCATTTTTGGGTCCTGCAATCCATTTTAGGGTCCCCCAATGCATTTTTGGGTCCCTCAATCCATTTTTGGGTCTTTTAGTCCATTTTTGGGCCCCTCAGTCCATTCCTGGGTTCCTCAAACCGTTTTTGTTTTCCTCAACCCATTTTTGGGTCCCTCAATCCAGTTTTGGGTTCCTCAATCCATTTTTGGGTCCTTTGGCCCATTTTTGGGTCCCTCAATCCATTTTTGGTTTCCTTCGGCCCATTTTTGGGTCCTTCAGCCCATTTTTGGGTCCCTCAATCCATTTTTGGTTTCCTCGATCCATTTCCTGGTCCCTCAATCCATTTTTGGGTTGCTCAATCCATTTTTGGTACCCTCGATCCATTTTTGGGTTCCTCAATCCATTTTTGGGTTACACAAACAATTTTTGGGTTCCTCAATCTATTTTTTGGTTCCTCGATTCACTTTTGTGCCCCTCGACCCATTTTACGGTTTCACAATCAGCTTTTGGGTCCCTCATCTGATTTTTCGGTCCCTCCATCCAATTTTGCGTTCCTCAATCCATTCTTGGGTTCCTCAATCCATTTTGTGGTTCCTCAATCCATTTTTTGATTCATCAATCCATTTTTTGGGTTCTCACTACACTTTTTGTTCCCTCGGCCCATATTTTGGTTTCCTCGGCCCATTTTTGGATTCCTCAATCCATTTTTGTTTCCCTCAGCCTATTTTTAGGTTTTTCAATCCATTTTTTGAGTCCGTAGACCCTTTTTCGGTTCCTCAAGCCATTTTTGGGTCCCTCAATCCATTTTTCATTCCCTCAATCCATTTTTGGTTCCCTCAGCTAATTTTTGGGTTCCTAAATCCATTTTTGGTTCCCTAAAACCATGTTTGGGTTCCTGAATCCATTTTAGGGTCCCTCAGCCTATTTTTGGGTTCCTCAATCCATTTTTGGAGCCCTTAGCCCATTTTTGGGTTCTTCTATCCATTTTTGGGTTCCTCAATCCATTATTGGTTTCTTCAATCTATTTTTGGGTTCCCCAATACATTTTTATTTTCTCAATCCATTTTTGGGTCCTGCAATCCATTTTAGGGTCCCCCAATGCATTTTTGGGTCCCTCAATCCATTTTTGGGTCTTTTAGTCCATTTTTGGGCCCCTCAGTCCATTCCTGGGTTCCTCAAACCGTTTTTGTTTTCCTCAACCCATTTTTGGGTCCCTCAATCCAGTTTTGGGTTCCTCAATCCATTTTTGGGTCCTTTGGCCCATTTTTGGGTCCCTCAATCCATTTTTGGTTTCCTTCGGCCCATTTTTGGGTCCTTCAGCCCATTTTTGGGTCCCTCAATCCATTTTTGGTTTCCTCGATCCATTTCCTGGTCCCTCAATCCATTTTTGGGTTGCTCAATCCATTTTTGGTACCCTCGATCCATTTTTGGGTTCCTCAATCCATTTTTGGGTTACACAAACAATTTTTGGGTTCCTCAATCTATTTTTTGGTTCCTCGATTCACTTTTGTGCCCCTCGACCCATTTTACGGTTTCACAATCAGCTTTTGGGTCCCTCATCTGATTTTTCGGTCCCTCCATCCAATTTTGCGTTCCTCAATCCATTCTTGGGTTCCTCAATCCATTTTGTGGTTCCTCAATCCATTTTTTGATTCATCAATCCATTTTTTGGGTTCTCACTACACTTTTTGTTCCCTCGGCCCATATTTTGGTTTCCTCGGCCCATTTTTGGATTCCTCAATCCATTTTTGTTTCCCTCAGCCTATTTTTAGGTTTTTCAATCCATTTTTTGAGTCCGTAGACCCTTTTTCGGTTCCTCAAGCCATTTTTGGGTCCCTCAATCCATTTTTCATTCCCTCAATCCATTTTTGGTTCCCTCAGCTAATTTTTGGGTTCCTAAATCCATTTTTGGTTCCCTAAAACCATGTTTGGGTTCCTGAATCCATTTTAGGGTCCCTCAGCCTATTTTTGGGTTCCTCAATCCATTTTTGGAGCCCTTAGCCCATTTTGGGGTTCTTCTATCCATTTTTGGGTTCCTCAATCCATTATTGGTTTCTTCAATCTATTTTTGGGTTCCCCAATACATTTTTATTTTCTCAATCCATTTTTGGGTCCTGCAATCCATTTTTGGGTCCCCCAATGCATTTTTGGGTCCCTCAATCCATTTTTGGGTCTTTTAGTCCATTTTTGGGCCCCTCAGTCCATTCCTGGGTTCCTCAAACCGTTTTTGTTTTCCTCAACCCATTTTTGGGTCCCTCAATCCATTTTTGGTTTCCTCAATCCATTTTTGGGTCCTTCGGCCCATTTTTGGGTCCCTCAATCCATTTTTGGTTTCCTCGATCCATTTCCTGGTCCCTCAATCCATTTTTGGGTTGCTCAATCCATTTTTGGTACCCTCGATCCATTTTTGGGTTCCTCAATCCATTTTTGGGTTACACAAACAATTTTTGGGTTCCTCAATCTATTTTTTGGTTCCTCGATTCACTTTTGTGCCCCTCGACCCATTTTCCGGTTTCACAATCAGCTTTTGGGTCCCTCATCTGATTTTTCGGTCCCTCCATCCAATTTTGGGTTCCTCAATCCATTTTTCGGTTCCTCAATCCATTTTTCGGTTCCTCAATCCATTTTTTGATTCATCAATCCATTTTTTGAGTTCTCACTGCACTTTTTGTTCCCTCGGCCCATATTTTGGTTTCCTCGGCCCATTTTTGGATTCCTCAATCCATTTTGGTTTCCCTCAGCCTATTTTTAGGTTTTTCAATCCATTTTTTGAGTCCGTAGATCCTTTTTTCAGTTCCTCAATCCATTTTTGGGTCCCTCAATCCATTTTTCGTTCCCTCAATCCATTTTTGGTTCCCTCAGCTAATTTTTGGGTTCCTAAATCCATTTTTGGTTCCCTAAAACCATGTTTGGGTTCCTGAATCCATTTTAGGGTCCCTCAGCCTATTTTTGGGTTCCTCAATCCATTTTTGGAGCCCTTAGCCCATTTTTGGGTTCTTCTATCCATTTTTGGGTTCCTCAATCCATTATTGGTTTCTTCAATCTATTTTTGGGTTCCCCAATACATTTTTATTTTCTCAATCCATTTTTGGGTCCTGCAATCCATTTTTGGGTCCCCCAATGCATTTTTGGGTCCCTCAATCCATTTTTGGGTCTTTTAGTCCATTTTTGGGCCCCTCAGTCCATTCCTGGGTTCCTCAAACCGTTTTTGTTTTCCTCAACCCATTTTTGGGTCTCTCAATCCAGTTTTGGGTTCCTCAATCCATTTTTGGGTCCTTTGGCCCATTTTTGGGTCCCTCAATCCATTTTTGGTTTCCTTCGGCCCATTTTTGGGTCCTTCGGCCCATTTTTGGGTCCCTCAATCCATTTTTGGTTTCCTCGATCCATTTCCTGGTCCCTCAATCCATTTTTGGGTTGCTCAATCCATTTTTGGTACCCTCGATCCATTTTTGGGTTCCTCAATCCATTTTTGGGTTACACAAACAATTTTTGGGTTCCTCAATCTATTTTTTGGTTCCTCGATTCACTTTTGTGCCCCTCGACCCATTTTACGGTTTCACAATCAGCTTTTGGGTCCCTCATCTGATTTTTCGGTCCCTCCATCCAATTTTGCGTTCCTCAATCCATTCTTGGGTTCCTCAATCCATTTTGTGGTTCCTCAATCCATTTTTTGATTCATCAATCCATTTTTTGGGTTCTCACTACACTTTTTGTTCCCTCGGCCCATATTTTGGTTTCCTCGGCCCATTTTTGGATTCCTCAATCCATTTTTGTTTCCCTCAGCCTATTTTTAGGTTTTTCAATCCATTTTTTGAGTCCGTAGACCCTTTTTCAGTTCCTCAAGCCATTTTTGGGTCCCTCAATCCATTTTTCATTCCCTCAATCCATTTTTGGTTCCCTCAGCTAATTTTTGGGTTCCTAAATCCATTTTTGGTTCCCTAAAACCATGTTTGGGTTCCTGAATCCATTTTAGGGTCCCTCAGCCTATTTTTGGGTTCCTCAATCCATTTTTGGAGCCCTTAGCCCATTTTTGGGTTCTTCTATCCATTTTTGGGTTCCTCAATCCATTATTGGTTTCTTCAATCTATTTTTGGGTTCCCCAATACATTTTTATTTTCTCAATCCATTTTTGGGTCCTGCAATCCATTTTTGGGTCCCCCAATGCATTTTTGGGTCCCTCAATCCATTTTTGGGTCTTTTAGTCCATTTTTGGGCCCCTCAGTCCATTCCTGGGTTCCTCAAACCGTTTTTGTTTTCCTCAACCCATTTTTGGGTCCCTCAATCCATTTTTGGTTTCCTCAATCCATTTTTGGGTCCTTCGGCCCATTTTTGGGTCCCTCAATCCATTTTTGGTTTCCTCGATCCATTTCCTGGTCCCTCAATCCATTTTTGGGTTGCTCAATCCATTTTTGGTACCCTCGATCCATTTTTGGGTTCCTCAATCCATTTTTGGGTTACACAAACAATTTTTGGGTTCCTCAATCTATTTTTTGGTTCCTCGATTCACTTTTGTGCCCCTCGACCCATTTTCCGGTTTCACAATCAGGTTTTGGGTCCCTCATCTGATTTTTCGGTCCCTCCATCCAATTTTGGGTTCCTCAATCCATTTTTCGGTTCCTCAATCCATTTTTCGGTTCCTCAATCCATTTTTTGATTCATCAATCCATTTTTTGAGTTCTCACTGCACTTTTTGTTCCCTCGGCCCATATTTTGGTTTCCTCGGCCCATTTTTGGATTCCTCAATCCATTTTTGGGTCCCTCAATATATTTTTGGGTTCCTCAGCCCGTTTTTGGTTTCCTCGATCCATTTCTTGGTCCTTCAATCCATTTTTGGGTAACAAAATAAATGTTTGGTTTCCTAAGCCCACTTTTGGGTTCCTCAATCCATTTTTGGTCCCTCAATCCATTTTTGGGTCGCTCAATCCATTTTTGGGTCCCTCGATCCATTTTTGGGTCCCTCAATCCATTTTTGGGTTCCTCGATTCATTTTTGTGCCCCTCGACCCATTTTCCGGTTTCACAATCAGGTTTTGGGTCCCTAATCTGATTTTCCGGTCCCTCCATCCAATTTTGCGTTCCTCAATCCATTGTTGGGTTCCTCAATCCATTTTTCGGTTCCTCAATCCATTTTTTGATTCATCAATCCATTTTTTGAGTTCTCACTACACTTTTTGTTCCCTCGGCCCATATTTTGGTTTCCTCGGCCCATTTTTGGATTCCTCAATCCATTTTTGTTTCCCTCAGCCTATTTTTAGGTTTTTCAATCCATTTTTTGAGTCCGTAGATCCTTTTTTCAGTTCCTCAATCCATTTTTGGGTCCCTCAATCCTTTTTTCGTTCCCTCAATCCATTTTTGGTTCCCTCAGCTAATTTTTGGGTTCCTAAATTCATTTTTGGTTCCCTAAAACCATTTTTGGGTTCCTGAATCCATTTTAGGTTCCCTCAGCCTATTTTTGGGTTCCTCAATCCATTTTTGGAGCCCTTAGCCCATTTTGGGGTTCTTCTATCCATTTTTGGGTTCCTCAATCCATTATTGGTTTCTTCAATCTATCTTTGGGTTCCCCAATACATTTTTATTTTCTCAATCCATTTTTGGGTCCTGCAATCCATTTTTGGGTCCCCCAATGCATTTTTGGGTCCCTCAATCCATTTTTGGGTCTTTTAGTCCATTTTTGGGCCCCTCAGTCCATTCCTGGGTTCCTCAAACCGTTTTTGTTTTCCTCAACCCATTTTTGGGTCCCTCAATCCAGTTTTGGGTTCCTCAATCCATTTTTGGGTCCTTTGGCCCATTTTTGGGTCCCTCAATCCATTTTTGGTTTCCTCAATCCATTTTTGGGTCCTTCGGCCCATTTTTGGGTCCCTCAATCCATTTTTGGTTTCCTCGATCCATTTCCTGGTCCCTCAATCCATTTTTGGGTTGCTCAATCCATTTTTGGTACCCTCGATCCATTTTTGGGTTCCTCAATCCATTTTTGGGTTACACAAACAATTTTTGGGTTCCTCAATCTATTTTTTGGTTCCTCGATTCACTTTTGTGCCCCTCGACCCATTTTACGGTTTCACAATCAGCTTTTGGGTCCCTCATCTGATTTTTCGGTCCCTCCATCCAATTTTGGGTTCCTCAATCCATTTTTCGGTTCCTCAATCCATTTTTCGGTTCCTCAATCCATTTTTTGATTCATCAATCCATTTTTTGAGTTCTCACTACACTTTTTGTTCCCTCGGCCCATATTTTGGTTTCCTCGGCCCATTTTTGGATTCCTCAATCCATTTTTGGGTCCCTCAATATATTTTTGGGTTCCTCAGCCCGTTTTTGGTTTCCTCGATCCATTTCTTGGTCCTTCAATCCATTTTTGGGTAACAAAATAAATGTTTGGTTTCCTAAGCCCACTTTTGGGTTCCTCAATCCATTTTTGGTCCCTCAATCCATTTTTGGGTCGCTCAATCCATTTTTGGGTCCCTCGATCCATTTTTGGGTCCCTCAATCCATTTTTGGGTTCCTCGATTCATTTTTGTGCCCCTCGACCCATTTTCCGGTTTCACAATCAGCTTTTGGGTCCCTAATCTGATTTTCCGGTCCCTCCATCCAATTTTGCGTTCCTCAATCCATTGTTGGGTTCCTCAATCCATTTTTCGGTTCCTCAATCCATTTTTTGATTCATCAATCCATTTTTTGAGTTCTCACTACACTTTTTGTTCCCTCGGCCCATATTTTGGTTTCCTCGGCCCATTTTTGGATTCCTCAATCCATTTTTGTTTCCCTCAGCCTATTTTTAGGTTTTTCAATCCATTTTTTGAGTCCGTAGATCCTTTTTTCAGTTCCTCAATCCATTTTTGGGTCCCTCAATCCATTTTTCGTTCCCTCAATCCATTTTTGGTTCCCTCAGCTAATTTTTGGGTTCCTAAATCCATTTTTGGTTCCCTAAAACCATTTTTGGGTTCCTGAATCCATTTTAGGTTCCCTCAGCCTATTTTTGGGTTCCTCAATCCATTTTTGGAGCCCTTAGCCCATTTTGGGGTTCTTCTATCCATTTTTGGGTTCCTCAATCCATTATTGGTTTCTTCAATCTATCTTTGGGTTCCCCAATACATTTTTATTTTCTCAATCCATTTTTGGGTCCTGCAATCCATTTTTGGGTCCCCCAATGCATTTTTGGGTCCCTCAATCCATTTTTGGGTCTTTTAGTCCATTTTTGGGCCCCTCAGTCCATTCCTGGGTTCCTCAAACCGTTTTTGTTTTCCTCAACCCATTTTTGGGTCCCTCAATCCAGTTTTGGGTTCCTCAATCCATTTTTGGGTCCTTCGGCCCATTTTTGGGTCCCTCAATCCATTTTTGGTTTCCTCAATCCATTTTTGGGTCCTTCGGCCCATTTTTGGGTCCCTCAATCCATTTTTGGTTTCCTCGATCCATTTCCTGGTCCCTCAATCCATTTTTGGGTTGCTCAATCCATTTTTGGTACCCTCGATCCATTTTTGGGTTCCTCAATCCATTTTTGGGTTACACAAACAATTTTTGGGTTCCTCAATCTATTTTTTGGTTCCTCGATTCACTTTTGTGCCCCTCGACCCATTTTACGGTTTCACAATCAGCTTTTGGGTCCCTCATCTGATTTTTCGGTCCCTCCATCCAATTTTGCGTTCCTCAATCCATTGTTGGGTTCCTCAATCCATTTTTCGGTTCCTCAATCCATTTTTTGATTCATCAATCCATTTTTTGGGTTCTCACTACACTTTTTGTTCCCTCGGCCCATATTTTGGTTTCCTCGGCCCATTTTTGGATTCCTCAATCCATTTTTGTTTCCCTCAGCCTATTTTTAGGTTTTTCAATCCATTTTTTGAGTCCGTAGACCCTTTTTCGGTTCCTCAAGCCATTTTTGGGTCCCTCAATCCATTTTTCATTCCCTCAATCCATTTTTGGTTCCCTCAGCTAATTTTTGGGTTCCTAAATCCATTTTTGGTTCCCTAAAACCATGTTTGGGTTCCTGAATCCATTTTAGGGTCCCTCAGCCTATTTTTGGGTTCCTCAATCCATTTTTGGAGCCCTTAGCCCATTTTTGGGTTCTTCTATCCATTTTTGGGTTCCTCAATCCATTATTGGTTTCTTCAATCTATTTTTGGGTTCCCCAATACATTTTTATTTTCTCAATCCATTTTTGGGTCCTGCAATCCATTTTTGGGTCCCCCAATGCATTTTTGGGTCCCTCAATCCATTTTTGGGTCTTTTAGTCCATTTTTGGGCCCCTCAGTCCATTCCTGGGTTCCTCAAACAGTTTTTGTTTTCCTCAATCCATTTTTGGGTCCCTCGATCCATTTTTGGGTCCCTCAATCCATTTTTGGGTTCCTCGATTCATTTTTGTGCCCCTCGACCCATTTTCCGGTTTCACAATCAGCTTTTGGGTCCCTCATCTGATTTTTCGGTCCCTCCATCCAATTTTGCGTTCCTCAATCCATTGTTGGGTTCCTCAATCCATTTTTCGGTTCCTCAATCCATTTTTTGATTCATCAATCCATTTTTTGGGTTCTCACTACACTTTTTGTTCCCTCGGCCCATATTTTGGTTTCCTCGGCCCATTTTTGGATTCCTCAATCCATTTTTGTTTCCCTCAGCCTATTTTTAGGTTTTTCAATCCATTTTTTGAGTCCGTAGATCCTTTTTTCAGTTCCTCAATCCATTTTTTGGTCCCTCAATCCATTTTTCATTCCCTCAATCCATTTTTGGTTCCCTCAGCTAATTTTTGGGTTCCTAAATCCATTTTTGGTTCCCTAAAACCATTTTTGGGTTCCTGAATCCATTTTAGGGTCCCTCAGCCTATTTTTGGGTTCCTCAATCCATTTTTGGAGCCCTTAGCCCATTTTTGGGTTCTTCTATCCGTTTTTGGGTTCCTCAATCCATTATTGGTTTCTTCAATCTATTTTTGGGTTCCCCAATACATTTTTATTTTCTCAATCCATTTTTGGGTCCTGCAATCCATTTTTGGGTCCCCCAATGCATTTTTGGGTCCCTCAATCCATTTTTGGGTCTTTTAGTCCATTTTTGGGCCCCTCAGTCCATTCCTGGGTTCCTCAAACCGTTTTTGTTTTCCTCAACCCATTTTTGGGTCCCTCAATCCAGTTTTGGGTTCCTCAATCCATTTTTGGGTCCTTCGGCCCATTTTTGGGTCCCTCAATCCATTTTTGGTTTCCTCAATCCATTTTTGGGTCCTTCGGCCCATTTTTGGGTCCCTCAATCCATTTTTGGTTTCCTCGATCCATTTCCTGGTCCCTCAATCCATTTTTGGGTTGCTCAATCCATTTTTGGTACCCTCGATCCATTTTTGGGTTCCTCAATCCATTTTTGGGTTACACAAACAATTTTTGGGTTCCTCAATCTATTTTTTGGTTCCTCGATTCACTTTTGTGCCCCTCGACCCATTTTACGGTTTCACAATCAGCTTTTGGGTACCTCATCTGATTTTTCGGTCCCGCCATCCAATTTTGGGTTCCTCAATCCATTTTTCGGTTCCTCAATCCATTTTTCGGTTCCTCAATCCATTTTTTGATTCATCAATCCATTTTTTGAGTTCTCACTGCACTTTTTGTTCCCTCGGCCCATATTTTGGTTTCCTCGGCCCATTTTTGGATTCCTCAATCCATTTTTGGGTCCCTCAATATATTTTTGGGTTCCTCAGCCCGTTTTTGGTTTCCTCGATCCATTTCTGGGTCCTTCAATCCATTTTTGGGTAACAAAATAAATGTTTGGTTTCCTAAGCCCACTTTTGGGTTCCTCAATCCATTTTTGGTCCCTCAATCCATTTTTGGGTCGCTCAATCCATTTTTGGGTCCCTCGATCCATTTTCGGGTCCCTCAATCCATTTTTGGGTTCCTCGATTCATTTTTGTGCCCCTCGACCCATTTTCCGGTTTCACAATCAGGTTTTGGGTCCCTAATCTGATTTTCCGGTCCCTCCATCCAATTTTGCGTTCCTCAATCCATTGTTGGGTTCCTCAATCGATTTTTCGGTTCCTCAATCCATTTTTTGATTCATCAATCCATTTTTTGAGTTCTCACTACACTTTTTGTTCCCTCGGCCCATATTTTGGTTTCCTCGGCCCATTTTTGGATTCCTCAATCCATTTTTGTTTCCCTCAGCCTATTTTTAGGTTTTTCAATCCATTTTTTGAGTCCGTAGATCCTTTTTTCAGTTCCTCAATCCATTTTTGGGTCCCTCAATCCATTTTTCGTTCCCTCAATCCATTTTTGGTTCCCTCAGCTAATTTTTGGGTTCCTAAATCCATTTTTGGTTCCCTAAAACCATTTTTGGGTTCCTGAATCCATTTTAGGTTCCCTCAGCCTATTTTTGGGTTCCTCAATCCATTTTTGGAGCCCTTAGCCCATTTTGGGGTTCTTCTATCCATTTTTGGGTTCCTCAATCCATTATTGGTTTCTTCAATCTATCTTTGGGTTCCCCAATACATTTTTATTTTCTCAATCCATTTTTGGGTCCTGCAATCCATTTTTGGGTCCCCCAATGCATTTTTGGGTCCCTCAATCCATTTTTGGGTCTTTTAGTCCATTTTTGGGCCCCTCAGTCCATTCCTGGGTTCCTCAAACCGTTTTTGTTTTCCTCAACCCATTTTTGGGTCCCTCAATCCAGTTTTGGGTTCCTCAATCCATTTTTGGGTCCTTTGGCCCATTTTTGGGTCCCTCAATCCATTTTTGGTTTCCTCAATCCATTTTTGGGTCCTTCGGCCCATTTTTGGGTCCCTCAATCCATTTTTGGTTTCCTCGATCCATTTCCTGGTCCCTCAATCCATTTTTGGGTTGCTCAATCCATTTTTGGTACCCTCGATCCATTTTTGGGTTCCTCAATCCATTTTTGGGTTACACAAACAATTTTTGGGTTCCTCAATCTATTTTTTGGTTCCTCGATTCACTTTTGTGCCCCTCGACCCATTTTACGGTTTCACAATCAGCTTTTGGGTCCCTCATCTGATTTTTCGGTCCCTCCATCCAATTTTGGGTTCCTCAATCCATTTTTCGGTTCCTCAATCCATTTTTCGGTTCCTCAATCCATTTTTTGATTCATCAATCCATTTTTTGAGTTCTCACTGCACTTTTTGTTCCCTCGGCCCATATTTTGGTTTCCTCGGCCCATTTTTGGATTCCTCAATCCATTTTTGGGTCCCTCAATATATTTTTGGGTTCCTCAGCCCGTTTTTGGTTTCCTCGATCCATTTCTGGGTCCTTCAATCCATTTTTGGGTAACAAAATAAATGTTTGGTTTCCTAAGCCCACTTTTGGGTTCCTCAATCCATTTTTGGTCCCTCAATCCATTTTTGGGTCGCTCAATCCATTTTTGGGTCCCTCGATCCATTTTTGGGTCCCTCAATCCATTTTTGGGTTCCTCGATTCATTTTTGTGCCCCTCGACCCATTTTCCGGTTTCACAATCAGGTTTTGGGTCCCTAATCTGATTTTCCGGTCCCTCCATCCAATTTTGCGTTCCTCAATCCATTGTTGGGTTCCTCAATCCATTTTTCGGTTCCTCAATCCATTTTTTGATTCATCAATCCATTTTTTGAGTTCTCACTACACTTTTTGTTCCCTCGGCCCATATTTTGGTTTCCTCGGCCCATTTTTGGATTCCTCAATCCATTTTTGTTTCCCTCAGCCTATTTTTAGGTTTTTCAATCCATTTTTTGAGTCCGTAGATCCTTTTTTCAGTTCCTCAATCCATTTTTGGGTCCCTCAATCCATTTTTCGTTCCCTCAATCCATTTTTGGTTCCCTCAGCTAATTTTTGGGTTCCTAAATCCATTTTTGGTTCCCTAAAACCATTTTTGGGTTCCTGAATCCATTTTAGGTTCCCTCAGCCTATTTTTGGGTTCCTCAATCCATTTTTGGAGCCCTTAGCCCATTTTGGGGTTCTTCTATCCATTTTTGGGTTCCTCAATCCATTATTGGTTTCTTCAATCTATCTTTGGGTTCCCCAATACATTTTTATTTTCTCAATCCATTTTTGGGTCCTGCAATCCATTTTTGGGTCCCCCAATGCATTTTTGGGTCCCTCAATCCATTTTTGGGTCTTTTAGTCCATTTTTGGGCCCCTCAGTCCATTCCTGGGTTCCTCAAACCGTTTTTGTTTTCCTCAACCCATTTTTGGGTCCCTCAATCCAGTTTTGGGTTCCTCAATCCATTTTTGGGTCCTTTGGCCCATTTTTGGGTCCCTCAATCCATTTTTGGTTTCCTCAATCCATTTTTGGGTCCTTCGGCCCATTTTTGGGTCCCTCAATCCATTTTTGGTTTCCTCGATCCATTTCCTGGTCCCTCAATCCATTTTTGGGTTGCTCAATCCATTTTTGGTACCCTCGATCCATTTTTGGGTTCCTCAATCCATTTTTGGGTTACACAAACAATTTTTGGGTTCCTCAATCTATTTTTTGGTTCCTCGATTCACTTTTGTGCCCCTCGACCCATTTTACGGTTTCACAATCAGCTTTTGGGTCCCTCATCTGATTTTTCGGTCCCTCCATCCAATTTTGGGTTCCTCAATCCATTTTTCGGTTCCTCAATCCATTTTTCGGTTCCTCAATCCATTTTTTGATTCATCAATCCATTTTTTGAGTTCTCACTGCACTTTTTGTTCCCTCGGCCCATATTTTGGTTTCCTCGGCCCATTTTTGGATTCCTCAATCCATTTTTGGGTCCCTCAATATATTTTTGGGTTCCTCAGCCCGTTTTTGGTTTCCTCGATCCATTTCTGGGTCCTTCAATCCATTTTTGGGTAACAAAATAAATGTTTGGTTTCCTAAGCCCACTTTTGGGTTCCTCAATCCATTTTTGGTCCCTCAATCCATTTTTGGGTCGCTCAATCCATTTTTGGGTCCCTCGATCCATTTTTGGGTCCCTCAATCCATTTTTGGGTTCCTCGATTCATTTTTGTGCCCCTCGACCCATTTTCCGGTTTCACAATCAGGTTTTGGGTCCCTAATCTGATTTTCCGGTCCCTCCATCCAATTTTGCGTTCCTCAATCCATTGTTGGGTTCCTCAATCCATTTTTCGGTTCCTCAATCCATTTTTTGATTCATCAATCCATTTTTTGAGTTCTCACTACACTTTTTGTTCCCTCGGCCCATATTTTGGTTTCCTCGGCCCATTTTTGGATTCCTCAATCCATTTTTGTTTCCCTCAGCCTATTTTTAGGTTTTTCAATCCATTTTTTGAGTCCGTAGATCCTTTTTTCAGTTCCTCAATCCATTTTTGGGTCCCTCAATCCATTTTTCGTTCCCTCAATCCATTTTTGGTTCCCTCAGCTAATTTTTGGGTTCCTAAATCCATTTTTGGTTCCCTAAAACCATTTTTGGGTTCCTGAATCCATTTTAGGTTCCCTCAGCCTATTTTTGGGTTCCTCAATCCATTTTTGGAGCCCTTAGCCCATTTTGGGGTTCTTCTATCCATTTTTGGGTTCCTCAATCCATTATTGGTTTCTTCAATCTATCTTTGGGTTCCCCAATACATTTTTATTTTCTCAATCCATTTTTGGGTCCTGCAATCCATTTTTGGGTCCCCCAATGCATTTTTGGGTCCCTCAATCCATTTTGGGTCTTTTAGTCCATTTTTGGGCCCCTCAGTCCATTCCTGGGTTCCTCAAACCGTTTTTGTTTTCCTCAACCCATTTTTGGGTCCCTCAATCCAGTTTTGGGTTCCTCAATCCATTTTTGGGTCCTTCGGCCCATTTTTGGGTCCCTCAATCCATTTTTGGTTTCCTCAATCCATTTTTGGGTCCTTCGGCCCATTTTTGGGTCCCTCAATCCATTTTTGGTTTCCTCGATCCATTTCCTGGTCCCTCAATCCATTTTTGGGTTGCTCAATCCATTTTTGGTACCCTCGATCCATTTTTGGGTTCCTCAATCCATTTTTGGGTTACACAAACAATTTTTGGGTTCCTCAATCTATTTTTTGGTTCCTCGATTCACTTTTGTGCCCCTCGACCCATTTTACGGTTTCACAATCAGCTTTTGGGTCCCTCATCTGATTTTTCGGTCCCTCCATCCAATTTTGGGTTCCTCAATCCATTGTTGGGTTCCTCAATCCATTTTTCGGTTCCTCAATCCATTTTTTGATTCATCAATCCATTTTTTGAGTTCTCACTACACTTTTTGTTCCCTCGGCCCATATTTTGGTTTCCTCGGCCCATTTTTGGATTCCTCAATCCATTTTTGTTTCCCTCAGCCTATTTTTAGGTTTTTCAATCCATTTTTTGAGTCTGTAGATCCTTTCTTCAGTTCCTCAATCCATTTTTGGGTCCCTCAATCCATTTTTCGTTCCCTCAATCCATTTTTGGTTCCCTCAGCTAATTTTTGGGTTCCTAAATTCATTTTTGGTTCCCTAAAACCATTTTTGGGTTCCTGAATCCATTTTAGGGTCCCTCAGCCTATTTTTGGGTTCCTCAATCCATTTTTGGAGCCCTTAGCCCAATTTTGGGTTCTTCTATCCATTTTTGGGTTCCTCAATCCATTATTGGTTTCTTCAATCTATTTTTGGGTTCCCCAATACATTTTTATTTTCTCAATCCATTTTTGGGTCCTGCAATCCATTTTTGGGTCCCCCAATGCATTTTTGGGTCCCTCAATCCATTTTTGGGTCTTTTAGTCCATTTTTGGGCCCCTCAGTCCATTCCTGGGTTCCTCAAACCGTTTTTGTTTTCCTCAACCCATTTTTGGGTCCCTCAATCCAGTTTTGGGTTCCTCAATCCATTTTTGGGTCCTTTGGCCCATTTTTGGGTCCCTCAATCCATTTTTGGTTTCCTCAATCCATTTTTGGGTCCTTCGGCCCATTTTTGGGTCCCTCAATCCATTTTTGGTTTCCTCGATCCATTTCCTGGTCCCTCAATCCATTTTTGGGTTGCTCAATCCATTTTTGGTACCCTCGATCCATTTTTGGGTTCCTCAATCCATTTTTGGGTTACACAAACAATTTTTGGGTTCCTCAATCTATTTTTTGGTTCCTCGATTCACTTTTGTGCCCCTCGACCCATTTTACGGTTTCACAATCAGCTTTTGGGTCCCTCATCTGATTTTTCGGTCCCTCCATCCAATTTTGGGTTCCTCAATCCATTTTTCGGTTCCTCAATCCATTTTTCGGTTCCTCAATCCATTTTTTGATTCATCAATCCATTTTTTGAGTTCTCACTGCACTTTTTGTTCCCTCGGCCCATATTTTGGTTTCCTCGGCCCATTTTTGGATTCCTCAATCCATTTTTGGGTCCCTCAATATATTTTTGGGTTCCTCAGCCCGTTTTTGGTTTCCTCGATCCATTTCTGGGTCCTTCAATCCATTTTTGGGTAACAAAATAAATGTTTGGTTTCCTAAGCCCACTTTTGGGTTCCTCAATCCATTTTTGGTCCCTCAATCCATTTTTGGGTCGCTCAATCCATTTTTGGGTCCCTCGATCCATTTTTGGGTCCCTCAATCCATTTTTGGGTTCCTCGATTCATTTTTGTGCCCCTCGACCCATTTTCCGGTTTCACAATCAGGTTTTGGGTCCCTAATCTGATTTTCCGGTCCCTCCATCCAATTTTGCGTTCCTCAATCCATTGTTGGGTTCCTCAATCCATTTTTCGGTTCCTCAATCCATTTTTTGATTCATCAATCCATTTTTTGAGTTCTCACTACACTTTTTGTTCCCTCGGCCCATATTTTGGTTTCCTCGGCCCATTTTTGGATTCCTCAATCCATTTTTGTTTCCCTCAGCCTATTTTTAGGTTTTTCAATCCATTTTTTGAGTCCGTAGATCCTTTTTTCAGTTCCTCAATCCATTTTTGGGTCCCTCAATCCATTTTTCGTTCCCTCAATCCATTTTTGGTTCCCTCAGCTAATTTTTGGGTTCCTAAATCCATTTTTGGTTCCCTAAAACCATTTTTGGGTTCCTGAATCCATTTTAGGTTCCCTCAGCCTATTTTTGGGTTCCTCAATCCATTTTTGGAGCCCTTAGCCCATTTTGGGGTTCTTCTATCCATTTTTGGGTTCCTCAATCCATTATTGGTTTCTTCAATCTATCTTTGGGTTCCCCAATACATTTTTATTTTCTCAATCCATTTTTGGGTCCTGCAATCCATTTTTGGGTCCCCCAATGCATTTTTGGGTCCCTCAATCCATTTTTGGGTCTTTTAGTCCATTTTTGGGCCCCTCAGTCCATTCCTGGGTTCCTCAAACCGTTTTTGTTTTCCTCAACCCATTTTTGGGTCCCTCAATCCAGTTTTGGGTTCCTCAATCCATTTTTGGGTCCTTCGGCCCATTTTTGGGTCCCTCAATCCATTTTTGGTTTCCTCAATCCATTTTTGGGTCCTTCGGCCCATTTTTGGGTCCCTCAATCCATTTTTGGTTTCCTCGATCCATTTCCTGGTCCCTCAATCCATTTTTGGGTTGCTCAATCCATTTTTGGTACCCTCGATCCATTTTTGGGTTCCTCAATCCATTTTTGGGTTACACAAACAATTTTTGGGTTCCTCAATCTATTTTTTGGTTCCTCGATTCACTTTTGTGCCCTCGACCCATTTTACGGTTTCACAATCAGCTTTTGGGTCCCTCATCTGATTTTTCGGTCCCTCCATCCAATTTTGGGTTCCTCAATCCATTGTTGGGTTCCTCAATCCATTTTTCGGTTCCTCAATCCATTTTTTGATTCATCAATCCATTTTTTGAGTTCTCACTACACTTTTTGTTCCCTCGCCCATATTTTGGTTTCCTCGGCCCATTTTTGGATTCCTCAATCCATTTTTGTTTCCCTCAGCCTATTTTAGGTTTTTCAATCCATTTTTTGAGTCTGTAGATCCTTTCTTCAGTTCCTCAATCCATTTTTGGGTCCCTCAATCCATTTTTCGTTCCCTCAATCCATTTTTGGTTCCCTCAGCTAATTTTTGGGTTCCTAAATTCATTTTTGGTTCCCTAAAACCATTTTTGGGTTCCTGAATCCATTTTAGGGTCCCTCAGCCTATTTTTGGGTTCCTCAATCCATTTTTGGAGCCCTTAGCCCAATTTTGGGTTCTTCTATCCATTTTTGGGTTCCTCAATCCATTATTGGTTTCTTCAATCTATTTTGGGTTCCCAATACATTTTTATTTTCTCAATCCATTTTTGGGTCCTGCAATCCATTTTTGGGTCCCCCAATGCATTTTTGGGTCCCTCAAT
>JAUMJL010002517.1:0-10724 GCA_033558185.1 Dromococcyx pavoninus | reverse complement strand
GGGGGCACCTTGGGGATGGGGGGGGGCACCCAGGGGTCAGGGGGGCACCCAGGGACAAGGGGAGATGGGGACAGGGGGAGAGGGGGACCAGGCCTCATCCTTCCAGGAGTACCTGGAGGTCAAGGGGGGAGGGTGCTGGGGGGCACCCAGGGGATGGGGGGGGGCACCCAGGGGGAGGGGGAGGCACCCAGAGGGAGGGGGGGGCACCCAGGGGTCAGGGGGGCACCCAGGGAGAAGGGGAGATGGGGACAGGGGGAGAGGGGGACCAGGCCTCATCCTTCCAGGAGTCACTGGAGGTCAAGGGGGGAGGGTGCTGGGGGGCACCCAGGGGGAGGGGGGGGCATTGGGGGGCACCCAGGGGTCAGGGGGGGCACCCAGGGACAAGGGGAGATGGGGACAGGGGGAGAGGGGGACCAGGCCTCATCCTTCCAGGAGTCACTGGAGGTTGGGGGAGAGGGTGCTGGGGGGCACCCAGGGGGAGGAGGGGGCACCTTGGGGAGGGGGGAGCACCCAGGGGTCAGAGGGGGCACCCAGGGACAAGGGGAGATGGGGACAGGGGGAGAGGGGGACCAGGCCTCATCCTTCCAGGAGTCACTGGAGGTCAATGGGGAGGGTGCTGGGGGGCACCCAGGGGGAGGGGGGGGCATTGGGGGGCACCTTGGGGAGGGGGGAGCACCCAGGGGTCAGGGGGGCACCCAGGGACAAGGGGAGATGGGGACAGGGGGAGAGGGGGACCAGGCCTCATCCTTCCAGGAGTACCTGGAGGTCAAAGGGGAGGGTGCTGGGGGGCACCCAGGGGGAGGAGGGGGCACCCAGGGGGAGGAGGGGGCACCTTGGGGAGGGGGGAGCACCCAGGGGTCAGGGGGGCACCCAGGGATAAGGGGAGATGGGGACAGGGGGAGAGGGGGACCAGGCCTCATCCTTCCAGGAGTACCTGGAGGTCGGGGGGAGGGTGCTGGGGGGCACCCAGGGGGAGGGGGGGGCACCCAGGGGATGGGGGGGGGCACCTTGGGGAGGGGGGAGCACCCAGGGGTCAGGGGGGGCACCCAGGGACAAGGGGAGATGGGGACAGGGGGAGAGGGGGACCAGGCCTCATCCTTCCAGGAGTCCCTTCAGGTCAGGGGGAGAGGGTGCTGGGGGGCACCCAGGGGGAGGAGGGGGCACCCAGGGGGAGGGGGGGGCACCCAGGGGAGTTGGGAGACCCCAGGGGACAAGGGGGGGCACCCAAGGGACAGGGGGGGACCCAGGGGAGATGGGAGACCCCAGGGGACAAGGGGGGGCACCCAAGGGACAGGGGGGGACCCAGGGGACAGGGGGGGCACCCAGGGGGCAGGGTGGGACCCCAGGGGACAGGGGGGCACCCAAGGGGACAGGGGGGACCCAGGGGAGATGGGAGACCCCAGGGGACGAGGGGGAGGCACCCAAGGGACGGGGGGGCACCCAAGGGACGGGGGGGGACCCAGGGGGCAGGGGGGACACCCAGGGGAGATGGGAGACCCCAGGGGACAAGGGGGGGCACCCAAGGGACGGGGGGGCACCCAGGGGACAGGGGGGCACCCAAGGGACCAGGGGGGACCCCAGGGGAGTTGGGAGACCCCAGGGGATGAGGGGGGGGCACCCAAGGGACAGGGGGGCACCCAAGGGAACAATGGGAGACCCCAGGGGACGGGGGGGGACCCAGGGGACAGGGGGGGACCCAGGGGAGATGGGAGACCCCAGGGGACGAGGGGGGGCACCCAAGGGACAGGAGGGGCACCCAGGGGACGAGGGGGGGCACCCAAGGGACAGGAGGGGCACCCAGGGGACAGGGGGGGCACCCAAGGGACGGGGGGGACACCCAAGGGTGACGTGTGTGTGTGTCCCCCCCCCACCCCAGGAGGACAAGGACAGCGAGGACGAGGAGACGGAACCCGACAGCACCACAGAGACCCCCCCCGGGTAGGGCCACCCCGAGGGTCCCCTGAGGGTGCCCTGAGGGTCCCCTGAGGGTCCCTCCCCACCCATGACCCCCCCCCCCACCCATCTCCAGGAACCCCGAGCAGAAATCCCACCAGATCATCAAGTTTGGGACCAACATCGACCTCTCGGACGCCAAGAGGTGGGGGGACCCCGGGGGGGGGGGGGTGGGTGACATGGGTGACATGGGTGACACGGGGGGGGGGGGTCCCAGGGGTGCCACGGGGGGGGGGTCCCAGGGGTGCCATGGGGGGGGGTCCCAGGGGTGCCACGTCCCATGGGGGACATCCAATGGGTGCCACAACCCATGGGGGGTGTCCTATAGGTGCCACGTCCCATGGGTGACCTCCCATGGGTGCCACGTCCTGGGGGTGAGGGGTCCCACGGAGGGGGGTCCCATGGGTGACATGGGGGGGGTCCCAGGGGTGCCACGTCCCACGGGTTCCCCCCCCCCCACAGTTGACCTCCCATGGGTTCCAGATCCCTTTGGTTCCACCTCCCATGGGTTCCCCCCCCCATAGTTGACCTCCCATGGGTTCCAGATCTCTTTGGTTCCACCCCCCACGGGTTCCCCCCCCCCATAGTTGACCTCCCATGGGTTCCACATCCCTTTGGTTCCACCTCCCATGGGTTCCCCCCCCCATAATTGACCTCCCACAGGTTCCACACCCCACGGGTTCCACCCCCCATGGGTTCCCCCCCCCATAGTTGACCTCCCATGGGTTCCACACCCCACGGGTTCCACCTCCCACAGGTTCCCCCCCCCATAGTTGACCTCCCAATGGGTTCCACCTCCCATAATTGACCTCCCATGGGTTCCAGATCCCTTTGGTTCCCCCTCCCACGGGTTCCGCCCCCCATAGTTGACCTCCCCATGGGTTCCACATCCCTTTGGTTCCTCCTCCCATGGGTTCCCCCCCCCATAATTGACCTCCCACGGGTTCCAGATCCCTTTGGTTCCACCTCCCATGGGTTCCCCCCCCCACAGTTGACCTCCCAACGGGTTCCACCCCCCATAGTTGACCTCCCATGGGTTCCACATCCCTTTGGTTCCACCTCCCACAGGTTCCCCCCCCCCATAGTTGACCTCCCATGGGTTCCACATCCCTTTGGTTCCACCTCCCACAGGTTCCCCCCCCCCATAGTTGACCTCCCATGGGTTCCACACCCAACGGGTTCCACATCCCATGGGTTCCACCCCCCATAGTTGACCTCCCACGGGTTCCAGATCCCTTTGGTTCCCCCTCCCATGGGTTCCCCCCCCATAGTTGACCTCCCATGGGTTCCAGATCCCTTTGGTTCCCCCTCCCATGGGTTCCCCCCCCCACAGTTGACCTCCCATGGGTTCCAGATCCCTTTGGTTCCCCCTCCCATGGGTTCCCCCCCCCCATAGTTGACCTCCCATGGGTTCCCCCCCCCCATAGTTGACCTCCCATTGGTTCCACCTGCCATGGGTTCCACCTCCCAACGGGTTCCCCCCCCCATAGTTGACCTCCCACGGGTTCCAGATCCCTTTGGTTCCACCTCCCATGGGTTCCCCCCCCCCATAGTTGACCTCCCATGGGTTCCACACCCCACGGGTTCCCCCTCCCATGGGTTCCCCCCCCATAGTTGACCTCCCATGGGTTCCCCCCCCCCCTCTGGGTGCCCCCCCTCGCGTCAGCGCGGCGCCGTCCCCGCAGGTGGAAGCCTCAGCTGCAGGAGCTGCTGAAGCTGCCGGCCTTCATGCGCGTGTCCTCCACGGGGAACATGCTGAGTCACGTGGGTCACACCATCCTGGGCATGAACACCGTGCAGCTCTACATGAAGGTCCCCGGCAGCCGCACGCCCGGTACGGGGTGGGACAGGGTCTGGGGGACACCTCTGTGGGCGTCCACCTCCTGGGGACACCACGAGGGGACGTCCTGGGGGACGTTGAGGCCCCGCTTTGGGCTGAGAACCTCCCCATCATGAAGGACATGGATGAGGAACCATGTTCTGGTGGCACCACGGGGGATGTTGTGGTGGGGACTCTAATCCTGGTGGCACCGTGAGGGATGTGGTTGAGGGACCACCTCCTGGGGGCACCGTGGGGGATGTCCTGGGGGACGTTGAGGCCCTGCTTTGGGCTGAGAACCTCCCCATCGTGGTGGCACCAAGGGGGACGTCGTGGTGGGACTTGGGTGATGAGGGGATGGGGACGTGGGGGTGGGGTGATGGGGGATGTGGTGTTGCCATGGTGACGGCGAGGTGATGGTGATGCTGAGGTCACACCGAGGTGGTGGTGACACCAAGGTGAGGGTGACTCTGAGGTGATGGTGACACCAAGGCGGTGGTGATGGTGACACTGAGGTCGTGGTGACCCCGAGGTCACACCAAGGTGATGGTGACACCAAGGCGATGGTGACACCGAGGTCACACCAAGGTGATGGTGATGGTGACCCCAAGGCAGTGGTGATGGTGACCCCAAGGTCACATGGAGGTGATGGTGACCCTGTGGTCATGGTGACCCCGAGGTGATGGTGACACTGAGGTCACTCTAAGGTGATGGTGATGGTGACCCCGAGGTCACACGGAGGTGATGGTGACACCAAGGTGATGGTGAGGGTGACACCGAGCTGATGGTGACACCAAAGTGATGGTGACACCGAGGTCACACCAAGGTGATGGTGATGGTGACCCCGAGGTGGTGGTGATGGTGACACCGAGGTCACATGGAGGTGGTGGTGACCCCGAGGCGATGGTGACACTGAGGTCATGGTGACACTGAGGTCACTCTAAGGTGATGGTGACCCCGAGGCGGTGGTGATGGTGACACTGAGGTCGTGATGACACCGAGGTCACACCAAGGTGGTGGTGACTCTGAGGCGATGGTGATGGTGACGCCGAGGTCACACGGAGGTGATGGTGACCCTGAGGTCACTCTAAGGTGATAGTGAGGGTGACTCTGAGATGATGGTGACACCGAGGTGATGGTGATGGTGACACTGAGGTCGTGGTGACACTGAGGTCACTCTAAGGTGATGGTGACCCTGAGGCGGTGGTGATGGTGACGCCGAGGTCACACAGAGGTGATGGTGACCCCGAGGCGATGGTGACACCGAGGTCACTCTAAGGTGATGGTGAGGGTGACTCTGAGGTGATGGTGACACCGAGACGATGGTGACCCCAAGGTGATGGTGACACTGAGGTCGTGGTGACACCGAGGTCACACGGAGGTGATGGTGACACCAGGGTGATGGTGACACCAAGGTGATGGTGACCCCGTAGGCGGTGGTGATGGTGACCCCGAGGTCATGGTGACACTGAGGTCACTCTAAGGTGATGGTGAGGGTGACTCTGAGGTGATGGTGACCCCAAGGTGATGGTGACACCGAGGTCACACCAAGGTGATGGTGATGGTGACCCCGAGGCAGTGGTGATGGTGACCCCAAGGTCACATGGAGGTGATGGTGACCCTGAGGTCATGGTGACACTGAGGTGATGGTGACACCGAGGTCACTCTAAGGTGATGGTGAGGGTGACCCCGAGGTCACACCAAGGTGATTATGAGGGTGACCCCGAGGCAATGGCAATGGTGACGCCGAGGTCACTCTAAGGTGATGGTGAGGGTGACTCTGAGATGATGGTGACACCGAGGTGATGGTGATGCTGAGGTCACACCAAGGTGATGGTGACACCGAGGTGATGGTGATGGTGACACTGAGGTCGTGGTGACACTGAGGTCACTCTAAGGTGATAGTGAGGGTGACTCTGAGATGATGGTGACACCGAGGTGATGGTGATGGTGACACTGAGGTCGTGGTGACACTGAGGTCACTCTAAGGTGATGGTGACCCTGAGGCGGTGGTGATGGTGACGCCGAGGTCACACAGAGGTGATGGTGACCCCGAGGCGATGGTGACACCGAGGTCACTCTAAGGTGATGGTGAGGGTGACTCTGAGGTGATGGTGACACTGAGACGATGGTGACCCCAAGGTGATGGTGACACTGAGGTCGTGGTGACACCGAGGTCACACGGAGGTGATGGTGACACCAGGGTGATGGTGACACCGAGGTCACACGGAGGTGATGGTGACACCAGGGTGATGGTGACAACAGGGTGATGGTGAGGGTGACACCGAGCTGATGGTGACACCAAAGTGATGGTGACACCGAGGTCACACCAAGGTGAAGGTGACCCCGAGGTGGTGGTGATGGTGACACTGAGGTCACATCAAGGTGATGGTGATGGTGATGGTGACCCCGAGGTCACATGGAGGTGATGGTGATGGTGATGGTGACCCCAAGGTCACATGGAGGTGATGGTGACACCAGGGTGATGGTGACACCGAGGTGATGGTGATGGTGACCCCGAGGTCACATGGAGGTGGTGGTGATGGTGACCCCGAGGTCACACGGTGGTGACGCTGACCCCGAGGTCACACGGTGGTGATGGTGATGGTGGTGGTGACCCCAAGGTCACATGGAGGTGGTGGTGACCCCGAGGTCACATGGTGGTGGTGGTGACCCCGAGGTCACACGGAGGTGATGGTGATGGTGATGGTGACCCCGAGGTCACACGGTGGCGACGCTGACCCCGAGGTCACACGGTGGTGACGCTGACCCCGAGGTCACATGGTGGTGACGCTGACCCCGACGCCGTCCCCGTCCCCTCAGGCCACCAGGAGAACAACAACTTCTGCTCGGTGAACATCAACATCGGCCCCGGCGACTGCGAGTGGTTCGCGGTGCACGAGCACTACTGGGAGACCATCTCGGCCTTCTGTGACAAGTGAGGGGGCGGGGCTTATGGGAGGGGGCGGGGCTTAGGGTGAGGAGGTGGGGCTTGGGCGAGGGGGCGTGGTCTGATGCGAAGGGGAGGGGCTTGGGGCAGGGGGTGACGGGGGAGGTCTGCTGGCGAGGCCGTTCTGCAGCTGGAGGAAGGGGGAGTGGCCAGGAGGAAGGGGCGTGGTCACGAGAAAGGGGCGTGGTCAAACGAAGGGGTGGGTTGAAATGAGGGTGTGGCCAGCGGAAGGGGGCGTGGCTGTGGGCGGGGCGTGGCGGCAATGGGACCGGTGGCTTCAAATGAGGTGATAGGAGGGCGTGGCTTTAAAGGGGGCGTGGCTTGAAAGGGGGCGTGGCTTTAAAGGGGGCGTGGTTTGGGTGTGGGCGTGGCCAAACCAGGGAGTATCAATGGGGCTGTTGAGGGGGCGTGGCCAGAGCAGGCGGGGGCAATGAAACCAGTGGCTTTAAATGGGTCTGGGGGCGTGGCTTTAAAGGGGGCGTGGTTTGAGGGTGTGGGCGTGGTCAAACCAAGGAGTATCAATGGGGCTATTGAGGGGGCGTGGCCAGAGCAGGCGGGGGCAATGGGACCCGTGGCTTTAAATGGGCCTGGGGGTGTGGCTTTAAAGGGGGCGTGGTTTTCAAAGAGGGCGTGGTTTTGGGGTGTGGGCGTGGCCAAGCAGACTACCAATGGGGCTATTGGGGGGCGTGGCCAGAGCAGGCAGGGGCAATGGGACCAGTGGCTTTACATGGGTCTGGGGGTGTGGCTTTTAAAGGGGGCGTGGCTTTAAATGGGGCGTGGTTTGGGGTGTGGGCGTGGCCAAACCAAGGAGTATCAATGGGGCTATTGAGGGGGCGTGGCCAGAGCAGGCGGGGGCAATGTGACCGGTGGCTTTAAATGGGGATATGGGGTGGGCGTGGCTTTAAAGGGGGCGTGGTTTTCAAAGAGGGCGTGGTTTGGGGTGTGGGCGTGGCCAAGCAGACTACCAATGGGGCTATTGGGGGGCGTGGCCAGAGCAGGCGGGGGCAATGGGACCAGTGGCTTTACATGGGTCTGGGGGTGTGGCTTTTAAAGGGGGCGTGGCTTTAAATGGGGCGTGGTTGGGGTGTGGGCGTGGCCAAACCAAGGAGTATCAATGGACTATTGAGGGGGCGTGGCCAGTGTAGGCGTGGGCAATGGGAGCGGTGGCTTTAAATGGGTCTACGGGGTGGGCGTGGCTTTAAAAGGGGCGTGGTTTTGGGGTCGTGGGCGTGTCCTCCGCTGACCCCGCCCCTTTCCCCGCCCCTCAGGCACGGCGTGGACTACCTGACGGGCTCGTGGTGGCCCATCCTGGAGGACCTGTACCGCTCCAACATCCCCGTGTACCGCTTCGTGCAGCGCCCGGGGGACCTGGTGTGGATCAACGCGGGGACCGTGCACTGGGTGCAGGCGACCGGGTGGTGCAACAACATCGCCTGGAACGTGGGACCCCTCACCGGTGAGGGGGGGGGGAGAGGGGGGGAGAGGGGGGGAGAGGGACCCACCGGGGAGGGGGGGGGAGAGGGACCCCTCACCGGTGAGGGGGGGAGAGAGGGGACACGGGGGAGAGGGGGGACACGGGGGAGAGGGGGGACACGGGGGAGAGGGGGGACACGGGGGAGAGGGACCCCTCAGCGGGGAGGGGGGGAGAGGGGGGGAGAGGGACCCACCGGGGAGGGGGGGGAGAGGGGGAGAGGGACCCCTCAGCGGGGAGGGGGGGGGATGAGAGGAGAGGGGGGGTACGGAGGAGAGGGACCCCTCAGTGGGGGGGGGGGGGGATGAGAGGAGAGGGGGGGTACGGAGGAGAGGGACCCCTCAGCGGGGAGGGGGGGGGATGAGAGGAGAGGGGGGGTACGGAGGAGAGGGACCCCTCAGTGGGGGGGGCACGGGGGGGGAGAGGGGGGAGAGGGGGGGCACGGGGAGAGAGGGACCCCTCACTGGTGAGGAGGGGGGGAGAGGGGGGAGAGGGACCCCTCAGCAGGGAGGGGGGCGAGAGGGGAGAGAGGGGGGAGAGGGGGGAAAGGGACCCCTCATCGGTGAGGGGGGGAGAGGGGGGGCACAGGGGGAGAGGGGGGGCACAGGGGGAGAGGGGGGGCAGAGGGGGAGAGAGGGACCCCTCAGCGGGGAGGGGGGGACACGGGGGGAGAGGGGGGGCACGGGGGGAAAGGGACCCCTCAGCAGTGAGGGGAGGGGGAGAGGGACCCCTCGGGGGGGGCACAGGGGGAGAGAGACCCCTTAGCGGGGGGGGAGGGAGAGGGGGAGAGGGACCTCTCAGCGGGGAGGGGGGGAGAGGGGAGGGGGGGGGGAGAGGGGGGAGGGGGGAACAGGGAGGGAGGGGGGAGGAGGAGGATAGAGGGGAGGGGGGGACGGGGCGGGGGGCTTGTGCCCCCCACCCAAGGCCATGGGTGGGTGGGGGGTGGTCCCTGACGCCCACCCCCCTCCCCTGGGACCACTCCCTGAGGCCATGGGTGGGTGGGGGGTGGTCCCTGGTGCCCCCCCAAGGCCAGTGGCGTGGGTGGGGGGTTGTCTCTGGTGCCCCCCCCGATGCCGTGGGTGGGTTTGGGGGTGGTCCCTGATGCCCACCCCCTCCCCTGGGACCACTCCCTGAGGCCATGGGTGGGTTTGGGGGTGGTCCCTGATGCTCCTCATCCCTGGTGCCCCCCCCCCAAGGCCGTGGGTGGGTGGGGGGTGGTCCCTGGTTTCCCCCCCCAAGGTCATGGGTGGATGGGGGGTGGTCCCTGATGCCCCCCCCCATGGCCGTGGGTGGGTTTGGGGGTGGTCCCTGACGCCCACACCCTCCCCTGGGACCACTCCCTGAGGCCATGGGTGGGTTTGGGGGTGGTCCCTGATGCTCCTCATCCCTGGTGCCCCCCCCCCAAGGCCATGGGTGGGTGGGGGGTGGTCCCTGGTGCCCCCCCCATGGCCGTGGGTGGGTTTGGGGGTGGTCCCTGATGCCCACCCCCCTCCCCTGGGACCACTCCCTGAGGCCATGGGTGGGTTTGGGGGTGGTCCCTAATGCTCCTCATCCCTGGTGCCCCCCCCCCAAGGCCATGGGTGGGTGGGGGGTGGTCCCTGGTGCCCCCCCCCATGGCCATGGGTGGGTTTGGGGGTGGTCCCTAATGCTCCTCATCCCTGGTGCCCTCCCCCAAGGCCATGGGTGGGTGGGGGGTCTGTCCCTGGTGCCCCCCCCGATGCCGTGGGTGGGTGGGGGGTGGTCCCTGGTTTCCCTCCCAAGGCCATGGGTGGGTTTGGGGGTGGTCCCTAATGCTCCTCATCCCTGGTGCCCCCCCCCCAAGGCCATGGGTGGGTGGGGGGTGGTCCCTGGTGCCCCCCCCATGGCCGTGGGTGGGTTTGGGGGTGGTCCCTGATGCCCACCCCCCTCCCCTGGGACCACTCCCTGAGGCCATGGGTGGGTTTGGGGGTGGTCCCTGATGCTCCTCATCCCTGATGCCCCCCCCCCAAGGCCATGGGTGGGTGGGGGGTGGTCCCTGGTTTCCCTCCCAAGGCCATGGGTGGGTTTGGGGGTGGTCCCTGATGCTCCTCATCCCTGGTGCCCCCCCCCCAAGGCCATGGGTGGGTGGGGGGTGGTCCCTGGTGCCCCCCCGATGCCGTGGGTGGGTGGGGGGTGGTCCCTGACGCCCACCACCCCCCCCCTCCCCTGGCAGCCTACCAGTACCAGCTGGCGCTGGAGCGCTACGAGTGGAACGAGGTGAAGAACGTCAAGTCCATCGTCCCCATGATCCACGTCTCCTGGAACGTCGCCCGCACGGTCAAGATCAGCGACCCCGACCTCTACCGGATGATCAAGTGAGGGGGGGGGGGAGGGGGGGGACGCAGGGGGGGTGGGGGGTGGCACTTGGTGGGGGTGGTGGTGGCCAATGGGTCTCATCGTGGTGGTGATGGTGGTGATGGGTCCCATCGTGATGGGGTGGTGGTGGTGGCACTGGTGGTGGTGATGGTGGCCAATGGGTCCCATGGTGGTGGTTGGTGGCACTGGGGGTGATG
>JAUMJL010002516.1:0-48545 GCA_033558185.1 Dromococcyx pavoninus | reverse complement strand
CCCCGCCCCGTGCAGACCCCAGCCCCCCTCCGTGACTCCAGGCCCCCCCTGCAGACCTCAGTCCCCCCCGCAGAACCTAGGACTTCATGAAGACCACAGCTCGCCATGCAGACCCCCACCCCGCCCCCGGGACCCAGACCGCCTCGTGACCCAGACCGCCTCGTGACCCAGACACGCCCCCCCATGCAGCCCCCAGCCCCCAGTGGGACCCCAGCCTCCTATGCAATTCCCCCCCTGTGCAAACCCCAGCACCCACCCATACAGACCTCACCCCCCTCCATGTAGGCCCCAGCCCCCAACCGTGTGACCTCAGCCCCCCACAGGCCCCAGTCCAGCAGTCACGGAACAGTAATGAACGGAGTAATTTATCAGCAGAATCCTTACCACGCTGACCTGGGGCAGAGGTGAGCTCTCGGGGCAGGTACTCGGGGCAGCACAGCGGGGCCCGGGGGGCGGCAAGGTCTCCCTGGAATGCCGATAAGGATCCCTGGAATGCCGATAAGGATCCCTGGAATGGCGCAGGAGATCCTTGGAATGGCGATGAGGGTCCTTGGAATGCAGCAGAGTGTCCCTGGAATGGCGCAGGGCAATCTGCCGCTGCAGCCTCAGCACCTCTTGCTGGGATTCCCGCAGCAGGCGGTCAAACTCGGCGAGGTTGAGGCAGCGTGGGTCATCCTGCGGGACACAAACGGGACAGCACTTTGGGATGGGCTCTGAAACGGGAGTTGTGTCTGGGGGTGGTAACAAGCCAGCTCAAAAAGCCTGTCTGGGAAGACACTGGGGAGAATAAGGCACACCAGGATCCGTGTTTTCCTAAAGCCTGCAGAGCAGTCACTTTGTGAACACATTATTCTCCCTGAGAATGGATTGGGAGCTGCCCTGAAGAGAAGGACTTAGGGTGTTGATAAATGAGAAACTTCACATGAGCTGACAATGTGTGCTCACAGCCCAGAAACCAATGGTGTCCTGGGCTGCATCCAGAGCAGTGGGACCAGAGGGGATTCTGCCCCTCTGCTCCACTCTGGTGAGGATCCGACCTGGAGCCCTGTGTCCAGTTCTGGAGTCCTCAGCACAGGAAGGACCTGGAGCTGTTGGAGTGAGTCCAGAGGAGGCCACGAAGATGATCTGAGGGTTGAAGCAGCTCCTGTACGAGGATGGGCTGAGAGAGTTGGGGTTGTTCAGCCTGGAGAAGGGAAGACTGTGGAGAGACCTTAGAGCAGCCTCCCAGGAATGAAAGGGGCTCCAGGAAAGCTGAGGAGAGGCTCTTGATCAGGGAATGCAGGGACAGGACAAGGGGAACGGTTTTGAACTGCAAGAGGGGAGACTGAGATGTGATCTTAGGGAGAAATGTTTTGCTGTGCGGGTGGGGAGGCCCTGGCCCAGGTTGCCCAGAGCAGTGGTGGCTGCCCCATCCCTGGAGGTGTTCAAGGCCAGGTTGGATGGGGCTTTGATCCCCCTGATGCAGTGGGAGGTGTCCCTGCCCATGGCAGGGGAATGGATCTGGATGGACTTTAAGGTCCCTTCTGACCCAAACCATTCCATGATTCCATGATTCGATGGTCAAACCAGCCCGCAGAGCCCCTGCAGCCCTCCAAGCACGAAGCCAAAGCTCTTTCCTACCCGAGTGCTTCTCCAGCGTTTGCCAGCAGAGAGCGCGTCAGGACAACGCAATCCTGTATCCCAGCACAGGAGAGCCTTGCCTGCTTCTCCATGGGGTTTCTGCTGGCATTCCCCGCAGCTATAACCCTGGTTAGGGCGCGGAATGCTGGAAAGAATGAAGAAGTCGTGGCAATTGTTCAATTCTCGCTCAGGATAATGTTTGGGTTTCAAACAGTCTTAATTTCTAACCTCTTTAGAGACAGCATGTGTGGATGGGCCCATCTTTAGCACAAGGACTCACATCCCGTCCAGCCCAGACCCAAACCCAGCAGCTTCTGCAGAAAACCACTGTAATTTTACTGTCACAAAACCAGTGAGAATACATCACCAGTTTATTTAATTTTCCAAAAGTTTTCAGATTTCAGGAAACTAAAAACATGTGCCTGCATGTCCATACAGATCTACAAAAGCTGGTTATGAAAACCAGTCTTTACAAATATGCTGCTGGAGGAGACGTTGCTCATTCCCATGGAAAGCTTTAGTGAATTCAATGCATGATTGGTATCCAGGACACATTTAATCTGCTTCTTTGTTCACTTCTTATTCGCCCTAAAAATACTGTGTGCTTTATACAGTTTTTATAGAAAACCATGGTTACTGTCACACAAGGGGAAACTGAGGCAGCATTTATGGGAACTGAATACGGATTCAAGAAGTGAGCATCTGGGCATCTTCTGTGCCAAACCGGTGTTCAGGCTATCAGGGTAGTGATTCTTTAAATAGAATTGTCTGTGGCTCTGCGAAAAATCATAGAATCATGAAAGTACAGAATCATTAAGGCTGGAAAAGCTTTCTAAGCTCATCCAGTCCAACATCAGTCCAACCCCACCATATCTGCCCCAAGTGACACAGCCACAAGATTTTTGAACCCCTCCAGGGATGGGGACACCACCACTGCCCTGGGCAGCCCCTGCCAGGGCTTCACCACTCTTGCAGTAAAAGCGTTTTTTCCTAATGTCCAATCTAAACCTCCCTTGGCACAACATGAGGCCATTTCCTCTCATCCTGTCTCTTGTCACTTGGGAGAAGAGACCAACACTCACCTCACCACAACCTCCTTTCCAGGAGCTGCAGAGAGCGATGAGGTCTCCCCTCAGCATCCTCCTTTCTAGACCCTTCGCCAGCTCCGTTCCCTTCTCTGGATGTGCTCCAGCCCCTTCAAGGTTCTTCTAGGAATGAGGGGCCCAAAACTGAACCCAGGATTTGAGATGTGACCTCACCAGTGCTTGGAGGGCTGTCTGGGGTTGTAATGACTGATGTGCAGGACCCAACACTCAGCCTAGTTGAACCCCATCCTGTTGGCTTTGGCGCTTGGACCCAGCCTGCCCAGGTCCCTCTGCAGAGCCTTCCTGCACTCCAGGAGATCAACACTCCCACTTAATTTAGTGGCATCTGCAAACTGACTGAGAAAGCACTCAATCCCATCCTTAAGATCATCAGTAAAGATATTAAATGGAACTGGCCCCAACATGAAGCCCTGGGGACACCACTTGTGACCGGTCACCAGCTGGATTTAACTTTGCTCTCTGGCCTCGGCCAGCCAGGCAGTTTTTTACCATCAAAGCCATGAGCTGCCACCTTCTTGAGGAGAATGCTGTGGGAAATGGTGTCAAAGGCTTTACTGAGTGGAGTAATCTCCCTTCCCCCATCAAAAAAAAAAGGCAGCTATTCCCATCTGACAGCCTCCAAAGCCTGGGGGAGCGAGGGAGAAGAAAAAAGCTCAGTCCTCCACTCACAATTCCTATTATACCCATCCCTTGCAGCTGCCTTGCTGTTCCCTGCAAGCCCCCCCGTTCCAAGAATCCCTGCTGTAAGAACTTACAGCCTGGGTGTTGGCTGGAGCTGGGGTTTGGTTGGAAGCCCATCACCAGAGCATGACCTCAGGAAATCATTTAATCCTACCTGAAGAGCCCTGACTTTACAAAACGAGGCTGATGCTTTTGCAGCCCGGTGTGCAGGGTGTCTGTGCTGCCACTCGAGGGAACCAAGTGGATTCGTTCCATAGGTGCTACAACTGACAAATTGGTGCTGATTTAAATGCCCTGGATTAAAGTGGATTTGGTCACAAACTCTGAGTATGCACATAACCCCCTTCACTGGCATTTCACATTTGGCACGCTGCGGCAGATTAGAGGAATTTTGAATTTTAACTAGCTGGAAATTAAAATTTAATGAGCGGCTTGCTTAGAAGAGATATGTGAAAACACGCCTAGACAGAATGATTTCCACTCTTACTCTCTTCTCTGTGGATTCCCTACTCACCTATCAATACCCCCAGGGAGACCTCATTGTGCTCTGCAGCTTCCTCACTCGGGGAGGAGGAGGAGCAGGCGCTGAGATCTTCTCTCTGGTGACCAAGGACAGGACCCCAGGGAATGACAGGAAGATGTGCCAGGGGAGGTAAGGCTGGACACCAGGAGAAGGTTCTTTCCCCAGAGGGTGGTGGAGCCTTGGAACAGCTCCCCAGAGAAGCAGACACAGTGCCAAGGCTGACAATATTCCAGAAGCATTTGGCCAATGCCCTCAGCCCCATGGTGTGAATGTTGGGGTTGTTCTGTGCAGGGACAGGAGTTGGACTTGATGGTCCTTCTGGGTCCTTTCCAACTCAGGATGTTGTGCTTCTATGATCAGTATTGTAAATGGTTTCCCAAGCACCCCCCCGTCCAATGATTTGTCCCCTTAGAGTCATACAAGGATACACCCAGTTACCACCAGTGTCGTGGCAGCTGTGATCACTCCAAAAGCTGCAGCTCAACACATGGGATTTTGACTGATTCTTGGGAGTATGCTCAGCTGGTTTACTTTTCAAAGAAACCCGCTAAAAGAACGTCCTGCTTCTACGTGCTACTTGAAGCTCAGCACCATGGAAAGTCATCCTGTATCATCTGTGGCTTCATGGGGTTTTCCAGGGGGACAGTCTTAGTTACTGCTGAAAATGGCAGCTCAGACCCATGAATTCATGGAGGGGCAGCTAAGATGTACGCAAAACAGTGTTCTGGAGGGCTCCGGACACTGTCTCTGCTACACACTCACCCATCCAACTCACACACCAAACACCCTCTGCTTTCAGTCTGCACTTGGGACTAACTGCCCTCACACTGCTTCCTGTGGCCTGGTTCCCACCGCTCTTTGTTGCACTGCTTGTCCTCAGCCTCCGAGTGATGCCCCAGAAAGTGTCTCACCTTCCCTGCAAAGAGTTTCGCCTGCAGCTCCCGGCACTCCTGCTGCAGAGCTTCAATCTGCTTGTCTTTCGCCAGGAGAGCACTGGCTTGCTCTGTCAGCTCCTTGGCACGCTGGCGGGCAAATGCTTTTTTGCACAGCTCCAGGCTGGAACCCTTCAGAGGCACCGGAGCAGTTACCTACACCAGAGACAGCCACACGTGTTGGTGTCCATTAACCACCACCACCCCATCGCCCCGACAGTCATCAGGCAGGGAGCATCACCGAGAAACACAGCCAAGCCCAAAAGGATGGACAGAGGAGCAGGACAGGCCCATGGACAAGTGGGAGGAAAGAGTTTAGGTTGGATGGTGAAGTGGAACAGAGAAGAGGTGGCAAGGAGGAGGTGCTCAGCAGAAGAGGCCAATAGGTTTGGTCAGCACAGGGGGCTTCAGGCAGGGAATAGAACGGGGGGTGGAGGGGAAAACCGAATGAAAGTGCACAGACAGGAGAAGGCATTGCAGAAGAGGAGGGGAGGATAGCTGGAAAGATGACCATAGGAGCAAGGATGGAGGTGGACAAACCAGGAAGAGAAACGGAGCTTCTGTAGGTTTCTAGGCAGTGGGAAAGAGAGCTTCAGCATAGATGGGTGGAAGATACAGGCAAAGGGAGAGGCAAGAGAGAGCCCAGCAAGGGCAGCCTGGGAAGAACAGCGAGGTATTCAGCAGGAGGTGTTCAGCTTCACACGCTCCCTGTGTTGGGAGGGAAGGGCAAGGGTGGGGAGGGCAGTGCCATTCATGGTGAGCAGGGCAGACAGGGACTGACAGAGGCCGTGGCAGGAGCTGAGGCTGCCTGGTTGCTGTCTTCCTCGAGTGCCGGCTGTCAGCATGCGCCCCATCCCTGGGGCTGGCTCTCGCCCTGGGTACCAGCCCTGTGGAGCTGGATGAGGGTGCAGCTCAGGTCCCCTGCTCATCTCAGCCCTCTGGGCAGTGCGGCCACATCCACTCCCTGAGTTTATCCAACCCTGTCTCTCCCTGCCCAGATATTGTCATCTGCACAAATCATGATGATTTGGTAAGGGGAGACTCTCTCCCTGCTGGATCAGGAACACAGCATCCTCTGTGCAAACTCTTCCTCCTCAGGTCTTCCTGAGCATTGACAGGCTGAGAGAGTTGGAGTTGTCCAGCCTGGAGAAGAGAAGGCTGTGGGGAGACCTTAGAGCAGCTTCCCAGTACTGAAAGGGGCTCCAGGAAAGCTTGGGAGGGGCTCTTGATCAGGGAGTGCAGGGACAGGATGAGGGGGAATTGGTTTTGGTCTGCAAGAGGGGAGATTGTGATGAGATCATAGGAAGAAATGTTTTGCTATGAGGGAGAAGGGAATGCCTTGGCCCAGGTTGTCCAGAGAAGTGGTGGCTGCCCCATCCCTGGGGGTGTTCAAGGCCAGGCTGGATGGAACTTTGAGCCCCCTGATCCAGTGGGAGGTGTCCCTGCCCATGACAGGGGTTTGGAACTGGATGGGCTTTGAGGTCTGCTCAAACCCAAACTGATCTGTGATTCTGTGATCTCACCCACGGGCAGAGCTGTGTGCTGGCCTGTGCTCTGTTGGACCTGTGTACCAGGCACTGAAGGCAGCAGCTGCCACATGAACCCCAGCTCCTCAGGGCCTCTCGTCTGGACATACAGCTGCCTGCTCCTGCCTCCAGCCCACCCTCCACACCCCTCAGCTGCCCAAGCACTTTCTGCTGTTGAGAGACCTTAGGTGGCACAAGAGCCCAGCGAGTCAGTTCTCCCAGGGCTCACACAGGTCTTAGGCTGTCACCACTTCAAGGTTTCACTTGGGAAAAAAAATAAAACTGTTTGTAGAGTGGCTGGAGGGTCTGCAGAGCTGCTGGATATGTATCAAGAGATTTGGTAGTATCTGACAAGTCCATCTGGCAGCAACTGTTGCCCTGCAAGTACCAAACCTCATGACAGCTGGGCAGCACAGTGCCTGGGGACAGAGAAGGCAGGAAAAACCTCTACCTTCTCATCAGCGAAGGTTTCACTTCCTCCTTTCTATCCTAAAGAGCTTGAATTCCCCAGCACAATCCCTGCTTTCCTTCAAAGGGAAGAAATGTTTTGCCTTCCTCTGATGAAACCCACCTCTAGGAAGCTCATCCAAGTGCTTGTGCCCAAGATCCCACATCCTATGGTATCTTCCACCATGCCTGCACTGTGTAAGATACTACAGGGTTTGCAATGAACTGCTGTTGGGTTGGAGAAAGCAAATACCAAGCAGCTTGCACAGCACTGCAAGTGAGGTGTGGATGGGGCAGAGCAGAGCCTCTCACCCCTTCCTGTTTTGCTGTACCACACTCCTTTTCTTATTCAAATCCTTCCTGTTTCTTCTCAGTGAAGTCAGATGAATTATTTTCATGACTTGCACAGGAAAGGCTGAGCTAATTATCTTAAATTAACACTTTATGACAGGGCAGCACATTTACAGCAGGAAAGCAAGCAAAAGGAAAGTGCTCAAAGCCTGTTTGCTAGGCAGGAGCAGAAAGTGGTTTGTGATTCTTGCCCTGCTGATGATGTGCAAAGCATGTTTGCTGTAGATGTATGAAAGCAGGAAAGAGAAGGCCTTTCTGGCTCAATAGAAGCAGCAACCAAGAAGTCCCGGTGATGAGATGCTCTCCCAGCACCGCCGCCACGCAGCAGCAAGCCCTGCACTCACAACTTTGAGGTTTGCCTCCTGGAGTTTCCGGGCTCTCTCCTCCAGACGCTTGGCAATCACTGCCAGCTCCGCGTTCTTCCTCTTCAGGTGCTTCACCTTCTCCTCCGTCTGGGGGAAGCAGCTCCTGCGCTGGATAACAGAAGGAGAGGATGGAGGTGAAGCCCCTGCTCAGCTGGAAGGTGCATGCTGGGTGTCAGGGGAAGCCCAGGTCCTTGGCACTGCTTGACCCACTTTGTGCCCAAAGGGCTTTCCCAGCCTGTTCTCCTATAACTGTCCCAACCATTAGACACATCTGCTCTTGTCACCTCTTCAGTCACAAACTTGTGGTTTTCCTGGTGTTTTTCTAATGTGACTTCTTGATTCCCTTCCAGTCCTGAAAGGGCCCCCAGGAAAGCTGGGGAAGGGATCTTGATCTGGGAATGCAGGGATAGGATGAGGGGAAGGGTTTTGAGCTGAAAGAGGAGAGATTGAGATGAAATCTTAGAGAGAAATGTTTTGCTGTAAGGATGGGGAGGCCCTGGCCCAGGTTGCCCAGAGAAGTGGTGGCTGCCCCATCCCTGGAGGTGTTCAAGGCCAGGCTGGATGGAGCTTTGATCCCCCTGATGCAGTGGGAGGTGTCCCTGCCCATGGCATGGGGTTGGAATTGGATGGGCTTTGAGGTCTCTTCCAACCCAAACCATTCCATGATTCTCCGATTGTCTTTCCCCATGGGTTGCAGGACCCAGCACCATGACTGCAAGCTTCACCATTGTCCTGTTTCTCATGACACGGAAGCGTGAGTTGGGGAGAACGAGGAGAACGCAGCAAAGGACTTTATGGTGTTTGCAAAGCACATTTCCTTTTTCTTCCTATTGATTCTGTTCACTCTTAATTCCCTTTTATTTGTTATTTGTCTGTTTCAATAAGCTGTTCCTTACCGATGCCTCGTTCTCTCAAGGTTGTACCCAGATGTGTTGTGATGTCTTTTCACATCAGCAGAAATGTCAGGGCAGCTGGGCCCTGCAATGATTTTCCTCCCTACCCCTGTGAGATCCCACTGTGGGCACTCATTGCTTTATTTGTTTTTCTTCAGCCAGAAGACTGAGGCTGATTTTTGAGAGTAAGATTTGATGAGACCTTATACAGCAGTGCTTTGCTAAAATCCAGATGACTGATAAGGAGTAACCCTGCAGTGCACAGGTCGTGCTGAATTTGTGCTTTGAGTGTAAGGAAATTATTACAGAATCACAGAACGGCTTGGGTTGGAAGGAACTTCAAAGCCCATCCAGATCCAACCCCCTGTTATGGGCAGGGACACCTCCTACTGGATCAGGGGGCTCCAAGCCCCATCTAACCTGGCCTTGAACACCGCCAAGGATGGGGCAGCCACCACATCTCTGGGCAACCTGTGCCAGGGCCTCCCCATCCTCACAGGAAAACATTTCTTGCTAAGATCTCATCTCAATCTCCCCTCTTTCATCTTAAAACCATTTCCCCTCTAAATTATCTAAAATATGCATTTTTAATTTGGTGATATAAATCTGAAATGCTTAGTGATTGAATCTCCAGGGGCCTGGGGTGGCTGCATCCCTGCGCTGTGGGGCTGCACAAGGGGCTGATGCTCTGCAGGGAGGATCTAGAAGGGGAACATGCCCTCTTCGTATTTCCCGGGAGTACTGGCTGCTCACCGTGGGGCTGGGGAGCCAGGGATGGGGAGCAGGGCAGAACGCAGCCCAGGCTGTGGCAGTCTGGTGTGGCTTTGGGTTCTGAGGGTGCCACTGGGGAGGAGGCAGGTGCTGAGGTCCCGTGGGAGCAGGGGGCAGTGCTGCACTGTCACCCAAATCTGGGGCCGAGAGAATCAGTGTTTCTGCTTTTCCAGTTAAAGAGGAAATGAGAACGACTTCCCCCTCACCCGCTGTCAGCTCTCCGCTGCCTTGCTCTCTGCCGGCTCTCGTGGGCGGCCGCGTTAAAGTCTCTTGTGGTTTCCAGCAGACAAGGAGCACCAGACACAGGTGGCAGAGAGGGCAACAGAGGGTCCCGGCTCTGGCATTGCCGGGAAGGGGCCCTACTTGAGCCAACGGTGGGTGCAGTGTGAAGGCACCCATGGGACCCAAAGCACCCAGTTCTCCCTTGTCCCCTGGCCCTGCGCAGCCGACCCTGTGTGCCGACATCTCTTGGAGCTGGCAGCAGACAGCAGCTCGACCCCCTCGCTGCGGAGCATCCTGTGCCAGCAGCCGGCCCCGCGCCCGCACGGGTCAGGGCTGCACCATGTGCTCACCAGCAAGCTGTTCTCCTCGGCCAGGCTGGAGCAGCGCTGCCGCAGGTCCTCCAACGCGCTCAGGAGCTTCGTGTTCTGGCTCACGAGGAAGCTGTAGTCAGCCCCGATCTGCAAAACAGCGCAGGAGAGGCAAGGCGGTGCTTTGCCTGCTCGGGGCAATGGGCAGGGGGACCGTGTCTGAGTGTCCCCTGGCCCCAGCCGGGCAGGGGAGCTGCGAGATTGGGGTGCAGGCAACGAAGGGGCAGGGTGAAACGTGGAGGCGTATTCCAGGAGAAGGCTGTGGGTGATAACTTTCATCTCCATTGCTTTAAGGACACTTTCAGCTTGCCTTCATGCCCTGCCACCTCCCCTCACTTGCATTTTGCCATGGTACCATCTAAACCAGCTCAAGAGACCGGTGGGCAGAGCACAAGCTCTAACACCCCGGACACATATGCTGCTCCCCACTCATGGGGACCCAGCTCCTCCAGCACCGTGTGGCTTTTGGAGGCGACGAGAGCTCCTTGCCCACCTTCCCCTGTGCCAGCTTCCCTGGTTTGGCCCAGGAGCCGTGCAGGAGCCCGGCACTGGGTTCTGCCCTCTCTGTGTCAGCCTCGGCTCCGGAAGAAGGTGACAGGCCGGATTGCTTTGCAAAACACCACCTTCATTTTGTCACATCAAAAGCAGCAGCAGCTCTGCCGGGAGCTCTATATAGAGCTTTGTGGTTACCGCTTCCTGCATAGAGCCGCTTGCCCGAAGCGGCCTCCCAGGAAGGATGGCAGTGTGTTAGCAAAGCTCGGAGCCAAGCTATTGCTTCACAGCTGCCACATGGCAGCAGCGAGCTGTGCACCTCAGATGCCCAGATGTTTTTCCAGCAGCCAGGCAAAACCTGCTCTCAGCACCCTGGTACCGCTGGCTGGCTCCCACCTTCCCGGTGAACAGCTCAGCTTCTGCAGTTTGCAAGCCCAGGCTACAAGTAGAACATCTTGGGATATCAAATAAATGGTGCCCAAGCTGTACTGGCAGCAAGAAGCCAGGCAGGCAGCTCGTAGCACTTCTCATTAAATCATGGAATGGTTTGGGTGTGAAGGAACATCAAAGCCCTCAAGTTCCATCCCTCCTGCCATGGGCAGGGACACCTCCCACTGGATCAGGGGCCTCAAAGCCCCATCCAGCCTGGCCTTGAACACCTCCAGAGATGGGGCAGCCACCACTTCTCTGGACAACCTGGGCCAAGGCATTCCCTTCCCCCTCATAGCAAAACATTTCTTCCTATGATCTCATCTCAATCTCTCCTCTTGCAGACCAAAACCATTCCCCCTCATCCTGTCCCTGCACTCCCTGATCAAGAGCCCCTCCCCAGCTTTTCTGGAGCCCCTTTCAGTCCTGGAAGGCTGCTCTAAAGTCTCCCCAGAGACTTCTTTTCTCCAGGCTGAACAACCCCAACACTCTCACCCTGTCCTTATACAGGAGGTGCTCCAGCCCTTGGACCACCTTGCTACTTGGACGCTGTTCAGCTCTAGGAGGGCTGGGACTGGCTAAAACTCACTGCACTTTTGACCAATGCCATATTTTGCCTTCTCAATCACATCCCTTGGATAAAAAGGGCAGACGATCAGTGTCACGAAGTCCATACCTCTGAAAGCTCCAGCAGGGCTGCTTTGCCTGTGCCACAGCTCTCCCAGCTTCTCACAACTCTGTGGAAATGCCTTTGCAGAGCAGGGAGGGAAGACACAATTGAAGGAGACCCAAAAATAAAGAACCCTCAAAAGAGAGCAGCCAGCCCTCCCTGCTGGCCTCACACAGTACCCCCAGGTCCCACAACCCCTCTGAACCCCCAAGAGGGGACGTTAGGTGCCATGAGTTGCCAGGCCTTTGGCAGAGTGGTTTGCATGTATCCATCCCAGGGTCTGAGAAGGGTGGAGTGAAATGCTCCATGGGAAGAGATCATACCTATTTCCACTTGTGGGAAAGCAAAAATATATTTATTTTCCCCTATTCTTTTTTCTTCCAGAGGCACAAAGGCACAGTTACTGCCGCAGCCTCCAGACACCAGAGTGCCCTCTCCCACTCTGCAGTGACTGGAGGCTGCTCCCAAGGGTCGTCAGGACAGGCCCAAGAACCAAGGAGCTTCCCAAACTCAGCAGCCTGGGGAGGCAAGAAGCTTCCTTGGGAGCCAAGCAACCTGCCCAGGGCAGTGCTCTGAAGACCCAGTACCAGATCCTGGGGCACTGGTCTCATCCCTGCTGCTTTGCCAGGACAGTGAGGTGCCCCTGACAATCACCGAATCATAGAATCGCCTGGTTGGGAAAGACCTCTGAGATCATCGAGTCCAACCGTACCTGTCCACTGCTAAACCAGATCCCTGAGCAGCTTGTCCACCTGTCTTTTAAACCTCTCCAGTGATGGGGACTCCACCACTGCCCTGGGCAGGCTATGCCAGTGCCCAAGAACCCTTTCAGGGAAGAAATTTTTCCTGATGTCTAATCTAGAGAATATTTCCCTCTCACCAGCTCCAGGAACAGCAAAGCATCCCCCTGGGCTGTGCATCTGTGCAGGGGATGCAGTGGATGCTGATGGGGGAGGTGCCAGGAGGGATCCTACCAGTGTCTCCTGTGCTGTGCATGGCAGTGCCTTGGGCTGCTTCACTGCCACCACTCCCAGAGCCAAGCAGGCAGCCCCCTCGATAAAGTCAGAAGACATTATTTCCACCTTCTTGCTGCTGCCAAGAAGCCTCAACCTTCCTGTGTGTGCTCCCTTGCACTGAGACAGGCCATGAAAACTCAGCCAGTGGCCTCTACACTTGGGGGAGAAGCTGGAGAGCTTTGGTGGAGGACCTGATGTGGTCCTGCCTTTCCTTGTCAGGCAACTAGGACTTCTGATGGCATCAGCACCGGGTCTCTGAAGGGGACAATTAGCACTTCCAGCATGGCAGGGGGATCTTCTGGGGACCTACATCAAAATTTCTGTATTTGAACCCCCTTTTCTGTAGCTATGAAACAAAATCTTCCTCTGTGCACGACGCAAAGCTTCACAGTCCCTCAATCTCATCCTACCAGGCTGTCCCCAGTTCAGCTCAGGTCTCCTGCCACGGCTCTAACGCCCATGATGGGGCAAAGGCTGGAATGTCCTACACCAGGTAGAGAACTCTCCAGTTCTCTGGGTGCTGCAGGATCCCTGGGCAAGGTTGCTGTGGGGCAGGCTGTGTGCTCCAGGCTGGGGCCAGACATGCAGCCACGCCTCTGCCCTGCCAGCACACCCCGCTGCGGCTGCTGCAGCTCCTTAGGGCTTTGCCTGGAGAGGCACAAGGGGCATCTGCCACGAGATCCTTGCTGTACCAGAAAATCTGTGCTGCGCAAGGACCTCGCTGCCCATGAAAGCTCTGCCAAGCCTTCCCCTCGGTGCTGAGTCGTTGCCAGGTGTATCAGCTGAACCCTTCTGCAAAACCATGGAGAGCCTGGGACCAAAGGACTGTCTAGATGTCATCCCATGCTCATTAAACATTAATTTCCTATAATGAAATAGCTTTTAATTTATTAACCACTCTGCTGTTCCTAAAGGTTCCCACGCTGCAAGGTGCAGCCTCGTGGCCCTCTGGATGGTGCTTTTCAAATTGAGCTGAAGAATTTGTTGGAGGAAAGAGGCACAAAGGCTCCCCTCAGAGCTATTCTTCTTGAGAAAAACACACATAAATGCCAGCAGGAGCCAAAATCCAAAAGCACCCCTTGGTCAGGGAGGTTTGCCGTGAGCTGGAGGCAGCAGGAGCCAAGGTGGAGCTGACACTGTGGGGCCACAGGGAACATCTCTAGGCAGTCACATCACCCACATCAGAAGCATCCTTGGCCACTGAAATTTAACTCAAGTGACATGTTGTTTGGCCGCGGGGGAAACGTTCTCACAGCACAACAAGGCAGAAGAGCAGCAGGGATGCTGAGGCGGGAGAGCAGACCATGGCTCCCCTTCACAGCAGGCACATAGCTTTGAAGCCTCCCACTACAGGGAAAGCATCATCATCTGTCTCCTCTTTTGGCAGGTAGAACCTAAAATTTCTCCAGGATGCATTAAGAATGAGCAAACAAAGACAAGCCTCAGCATGGCTGCTGCTTTTTCACCTGGAAACTTCAAAAAGCAACATCGAGCTGCAGCAGCTTCTGCAGGGAGAGAGGTGCCCAGCCAGGCTGCTAACTGGGTCACGCAGTCAAAATTCCCCTGGAGCACGTAGCATCCAGCGCAGCCTTTAAAGTCTTGTGTGAAACTTGCAGGAAACCATTTGGGGGGCAGTAAATCAAACGGCGGGGAGGACGACAGACGCTGCTCTGCAATGCGGCTCGGGCTGCCAGTGCCTTGCGGCACAGCCTGGCACAGAGCAGCCAAGAGGGCTTCCCCCACGCCAGCCCTGGGGAACCTGCCAAAGACTAAGCCCAGCCTTGTTTTAAAGTCTCTGCAGAGAGCCAGACAGGAGGAAATTCCCAGGTGGCCCTTTGGAAACAGGAGGTCTCATGATTGGTTTTAAAACATACCCAGTTTCAAGCTGTTCCTGCAGTGACTTCCCCATCTGCAGCAGATACAGGTCCAGCTGCTGGGTTTGCTTCACAAAAGCCGACTCTCAAAACCAATCCTCTCTTTGCAGACCTATTTCCTTGATGAAACTACACCAACTCTCCTGCTACCTTGGATATATCAAACCCACCGCCTCTCCTTCATGTGAGATCATTGTCACCAAGCCTCCACCACACCAAAGCCCTTTAGCTGTTTGTTCCAGCTGATGTGGTAATTAACTTCTGTAACTTCTCAGTCCTCACCACTTGGAAATGAAACCTGTCATTGCCAATCCCTTTTCTCCTCTTCCATCCAGTTTCACGGGAATCAGCTCCCTCACAGAACAAAGTTCTTTCCCATAGGCTGCTCTTCCGCAGTGCCCTCACTGCATGGCCAAAGCAGGACAGAAATAGCATCACCTCCTGTTCGGTCAGTGAGCAAGAGCAAAACCCGTCGTTGGTGCTGCCGGCACAGTGAGGATGCCTCACGCTGCGGCGAGCACCATCCCAACGGGGGTAAAAGGGATATGTTTGTTAAAGGTGTGGGAGAAGACAAAGCTGTGCCTGGGATGCAGCTGGGGTTATTCTGCCAATCCTCTGATGGGCAGACTGTGTCCCACAGCGCTTGCTCTGCTTCCTTCATTTTGCGCCAGGTTCCTGCTTTCAGACACAAACATCTCTGGTTTTCCTTTGGCTTCATGGCACTTCCCCACCAGCTCCTTGCCCTGCACATTGCCAGCTCCCGTTTCCATGAGTCAGCGTGCCCATCCCTCTTCCAGCCTACAACTTGCCCTTATTTATGTGATTTCCTCATTTGTCAGATTGCCATTACCCCATGGAACAAGTTCACGGAAGAAAAGATCCATCCAAGGCCATTAACTTCAAAGACGCTGCCTCCGACACGGGGAGCGCTGGAGCCGCTGATCGCAGGGTTTGAAGGGAATACTCAAGGGACGTTCACTATGTACTTGCTTTTTCTTACCCTTCCCCAGGCAGCCTCTTCTGCACACCCTGTGACCATTGCCTGCTCTTCACACACTCCTCACAGTGTGTTTAAATGGATATATGCAGCTAAAATTCCCCATCCCTGGAGGTGTTCAAGGCCAGGTTGGATGGGGTTTTGAGCCCCCTGATCCAGTGAGAGGTGTTCCTGCCCATGGAAGGGGGGTGGAACTGGAGGGGCTTTGAGGTCCCTTCCAACAAAAATCATTCTATAATTCTATGAAAATTGGAGTATCACAAATTTGGGTCCTCTCTATCTTTAAAGCTTCTTACAAAAGCACCATCTCTGGTCCCAGGAAAACAAATCCAGCTACTTCAGGAGGTCTCAGCAGTCTGGACCGCCCTGGCTCAGCTGCACTTTGATGAGCTCAGCTTCTCCAGGCTCCCCAACCAGGGAGAAATTAATGTTCCTGCACAACTGAGACAAGGAGGAATGTGAGTGGAAAACAAGCTCACAGAGCAGGGCATCAGTGCTCCAAAATCCCAGGCTGCAGTCAGGTTTAGTGTGCAAAATGGCACCATTTCCCACTGTCAACAACAAATCCAACATACAAGATGTTTTGCAAGCAGGCGAGCAAACTGGACATGGAAATACTGCAAGGCTGCTGGAAAGGCAGCTCTGAGCTGCTCCTGTCCTACTGCACACACGTCTCTTCATCCCTCCCAATTAGACAAAAGCCAGGACAGGGATCTGAGAGGGATGGAGACCTTGGAGAAACTCTTTATTCTCCCCAGGGCCAGCCTGTCCCTGTGCCACAAAGCCCAGCACAGAGCCCCACAGGCAGAAGTTCTCACATGGATGGACCCAGCAGGGACTCTCAGAGGGGAAAGGTCCTGCTCAGGTGCTTCTCTAGCTGAACAATGGCTGCTGTCATCAGTTCTCCACCTGCTCCTCACCCCACTCTCCAGCATGGTACAGAGACCTGTAACCCACACTCCTACCCCTGCACTCGGCGCTGGTGAGGCCCCGCCTTGAGTATTGGGGTCAGTTCTGGGCCCCTCAGTACAAGAAGGACACTGAGGGATTGGAGCGCATCCAGAGAAGATCAATGAGGCCGGGGAAGGGGCTGGAGGACAAGTCTTATGAGGAGCAGCTGAGGGAGCTGGGGCTGTTCAGCCTGGTGATGAGGAGGCTGAGGGGAGACCTCATCCCTGTCTACAACTACCTGAAAGGGCGTTGTGGTGAGGTGGGTTCTGGGGTCTTCTCCCAGGTGACAGGTGACAGGATGAGAAGAAATGCCCTCAAGTTGCACCAGGGGAGGTTCAGACTGGATATTAAAAATTTCTTCACTGAAAGGGTTCTCAGTCCCTGGCAGAGGTGAGGTGGTGGAGTGTCTGTTCCTGGAGGGGTTAAAAGACAGGTAGATGAGTTTCTCAGAGACTTGGTTTAGTAAGTGGACAGGTACGATTGGACTCGATGATCTCAGAGGTCTTTTCCAACCTGAAGATTCTATGACTTTATGATTCTAGACCAGCTGGCTATTGCTTGCCGAAAGCAGAAGCGTGACAAGGTGTGTGTGGCCCTGGACAGGCCTTCCCCAGCTGTGACCCAACCTCTGTCCACATGAAACTCAAATAATTTTGCAAACCCAAGGCATATTCAGCCAGAAACTGCAGCTGGTGGTTGCTGGGATGTGATCTGTCCCAGACAGCCTACAGCGTGGTGGTGTGCAAGACAAACTCATCAAGTGCAACACCAGCACCTGAAGTGCCCTTGGCTCACTCTGTGGCCCCTGGGCACCCTCGTGTCACTTAGAATCATAGAATCATAGAATGGTTTGGGTTGGAAGAGACCATGAAGGTCATCCAGTCCAACCCCTTTGCAGTGAGCAGGGACATCTTCAAGCAGATCAGATTGCTCAGAGTCCCATCCAACCCAACCTTGAATGTTTCCTGGGATGAGGCATTCACGATTTCTCAGGGCAACCTGAGCCAGTATTTCACCATCCATAGTGTGAAAAATTCCTTCCTAGTATCTAGTCTAAACTTCTCCTCTTTTAGTTCAAAACCTTTACCCCTTGTCCTATTGCTACAGGCCCTGCTAAAAAGTTTTTCCCCATCTTTCTTATCAGCTCCCCTTCAGTACTGAAAGGCTGCAATAAGGTCTCCTTTGAGTCCTCTCTCCTCCAAGCAGAACAACCCCAACTCTCCCAGCCTCTCTTCACAGGGGAGGTGTTCCAGGCCTCGTTCCAGCCTACAAGACCACTTATAGGGTCTTTTGCCACCTACAGAGCTGGTGAGAAAGGTGTCTGCATTTCACAGGACGAGAAACGTGCGCAGCCTGTTCTCCCTCCTCCCATTCTGACACTGGTGCACAAGCTTCCCCATTCTCTTTCATCAGCTTTCAGAAAGACCCGGCCTAGCCCTGCTGCAGTAAAGCAGGGTTGTGCTTTGTCCCCACCACAGGCAGGGGACGTGAATGGCGTCTCTGTTTCCTTGCACAGCTTGGAGCTGTGTGAAAGCCAGCTGTGCAGCCCAAAACCTAGTCTGGGTGTAAAATTCAGTTGTCTAATCAGGAGCCAAGCCAACCGAGCTGCCTTTTTCCCCCAGGTGTGGATTTTCTGGGTGCTGCTCAGCAAGTCATGGAATCTGCAGAAGTGCAGGCTGATGCACCAGCATTTCCACAAGAACAAAAGCCAAATGTAGAAGAAGCGGAAAGTAAATGTGTTAACGTCTTCAGTGCAAACACAGAAAGACTTTGCAGCCCCTGCTGCTTGCACATTCAACCATTTGAGCCAACACATGGGGATTCACTTCCTATAGAAATGTTGGGGGCTTTTTGTTGTTTAGTTTCCAGAAAGGTCACCCTGCAGCTCCCAACACTGCAGGCCCAGACAACCCCAGGCTCTTTGTGAAGCATCTTGACTAATTTTGGATACCATGTGCCAGATAATTCTATTCTGTAAGCATGCAAAAAAAAACCCTGGAAAAGAGTGATAAAATTGAGCTCTTTCCAGGTTTGGTATTTTAGTGGCTGGGGGGGAGGATTGTTCTTTGAGATCTCATCTTCTTGTAACAGAAACTCTAATCCAAAGCACCACTCCCTGGAACACCATGAGTCTTTGGTCCTGAGGGATGCACGTGGGTACAAAGTGCCAGCCCACAGCACGAGGCCCAGGGGCTGCACCAGGGCTTCATCCCAGAAAGCCACAGAGCTGCAGGTCAGGAAATCCCTTCCCCAGACAGAAGTGCCTTCTAACAAGGTCATAGCTTGCAAAGTTAATACCTGGTCTCCTTCCCACCTCAGGGCATAGTACTTGCAGCCTCACAAGTTTGCTTTTATTGAGTGGAGAGGCTGGATCTCCTGCCATGTTCTGGCCAGGTGAACACGAGCCAGCAGGGGCTCAGGTGGCCAAGAAGGCCAACAGCATCCTGGCTCTGATCAGCCATGGTGTGGCCAGCAGGAGCAGGGAAGGGATCTTCCTCCTGGGTTTGGTGCTGGTGAGGCCACACCTGGAATACTGGGTTCAGTTTTGGGCCCCTCAGTACCAGAAAGACACTGAGGAGCTGGAGCACGTCCAGAGAAGGGAACAGAGCTGGGGCAGGGGCTGCAGAACAGGGGTTCTGGAAGCAATGGGACTGGCTGCCCAGGAGTCACCAGCCCTGGAGGGGTTCAAAAGGTGTGTGGCCATGGCACTTCAGGCCATGGTTCAGCAGGCACGGTGGGATTGGGCTGATGTTCAGCTGGATGGGCTTAGAGAGCTTTTCCAACCTCAGTGATTCCATGAGTCTGTGTTCAGCTGTGAAGAGACATATGTGCTCTTCCACCTTGGAAGATACATCAGGGAACTGGAGTGACAGATTTTGCATGCACAGCTAGGTTTTTGCCCAGATATCTGCTCCACCGTTCTCCCCAACCTGTTCCAGTTTTCCAAATCATTTGCAGTTTCCCTTGGATCAAGAGCACCTTTTCAGCTTGGGTCGCAGTGGCTTAAATCCCGTGTCAGCTGCCCAGACTCTGGCATCTTGGGAATGGCATTCCTTGACCATCTCAGTAAAGCAAGAACTCATTTGTGGCAATTGTAGGGTTTTATCCTGAACTGGAGCCATCTCCAATGGCTTTAACAATTACCTAAGGAAAGGAGGGAAAAAAATATCCCCCTGCATACTCACAAGAGCCAGATATGCCGTTCAGTGGTCAATAAGTGCAAGGTTCTTCACCTCGGTCAGGGCAATCCCAAGCACAAATCCAGGCTGGGTGGAACATGGACTGGGAGCCACCCTGAGGAAAAGGACTTGGGGTGTTGGTGGATGAGAAGCTCAACATGAACGGGCAATGAGTGCTCCCAGCCCAGAAAGCCAAACCGTGTCCTGGGCTGCATCCAGAGCAGTGAGACCCGCAGGGTGAGGGAGGGGATTCTGCCCCTCTGCTCTGCTCTTGTGACACCCCACCTGGAGCCCTGTGTCCAGTTCTGGAATCCTCAACACAGGAAGGACTGTTGGAGTGAGTCCAGAGGAGGCCACGGAGATGATCTGAGGGCTGGAGCAGCTCCTGTACGAGGACAGGCTGAGAGAGTTGGGGTTGTTCAGCTTGGAGAGGAGAAGGTTGTGGGGAGACCTTAGAGCAGCCTCCCAGGGCTGAAAGGGGCTCCAGGAAAGCTGGGGAGTGGCTCTTGATCAGGGAGTGCAGGGACAGGATGAGGGGGAATGGATTTGATCTGAAAGAGGGGAGACTGAAGTGAGATGAAATGTTTTGCTGTGAGGGTGGGTTTGCTGTGAGGTTTGGCCCAGTTTGCCCAAAGCTGTGAGGTTTGGCCCAGTTTGCCCAAAGCTGTGAGGTTTGGCCCAGTTTTCCCAAAGCAGTGGTGGCTGCCCCATCCCTGGAGGTGTTCAAGGTCAGGTTGGATGGGGCTTTGAGCCCCCTGATCCACTGGGAGATGTCCCTGCCTATGGCACGGGGTTGGAACTGGATGGGCTTTGATGTCCCTTCTGATCCAAAACACTCCATGATTCTATGATCTCTACAAAGTCGCAGTGGCCCGTCTTGGCAGGCCCTGTCTGAGATTGGCTGTACATTCAGAGCCCTTGTAGAAAACAGCTCTCAGTCATTCACACCAGGCTGAGCATCGCCAAGACGAGAACAATTAATACACTTAGATTTTGAAAAAGCTGGAGTATGACCTTTATGTAATTGTGATTGCAGGAAATGGTATGTGGAACAGCAAGAACTGACTTCATGGCTCAGGGAGACCTTCTCGCCTTTTCTAGTCAAGGGTACAGCTATTGGCACCCCCAGACTCTAAATGAATAGGTTTCCATCTTTGCCAATGGAAAATCTGAAGCTCTTAGAATGCCATGAGGTCCTGCAGAAGGCACTGAGCTGATTGTTAAACACAGCTTGGCCTGAACATCTGATGTGGAAGATCCCTACCAGTATGTTATAATCCTACCTGTATTGGTGCTTTGTGTTATTCAGCCCCACGGTGCGCAGCAGGATCCTTTGTGGAAATTTAAATTCCTCTTGACTGGGGCTCCTTAGTTTAATCATTTTCAGTTGGGTTTGATGGATTTATTGTATATTCTCACTTGTATCTGACCTCAAGGGAAGCTGAGGTTTGGCTTTTAAGAATTTCAGATGCAAAGCAACCTCTTGAGATTAAGAGGAACGGAATCATGGAATCATTAAGGCTGGAAAAGCCATCCAAGCTCATCAGCCCAAATCAACCCTGCTGACTAAACCATGTCTCAAGGTGCCACAGCCACATTTTTTTTTTAACCCCTCCAGGCATGGAGACTCCACCACTGCCCTGGGCAGCCTCTGCCAGGGCTTCACTACTCTTGCAGTGAAGATGTTTTTCCTGATATCCAGCCTCCACTGGTGCAACTTGAGGCCATTTCCTCTCATCCTGTCACTTCTTCTTTGGGAGAAGAGCCCAGCACCCATCTCACCACAACCTCCTTTCCAGGAGCTGCAGAGAGTGATGAGACCTCCCCTCAGCCTCCTCTTATCCAGGCTGAACAGCCCCAGGTCCCTCAGCTGCTCCCACAACCCCTGTTCTCCAGCTCCTTCCCCAGCTCCGTTCCCTTCTCCAGACACACTCCAGCCCTTTAAGGTCCTTCTTGGAGTGAGGGGCCCAGAACTGACCCCAGGATTCGAGGTTTGACGTCACCAGTGCCCAGTGCAGGGGGATGATCCCTTCCCTGCTCCTGCTACCACCCCAGGGCTGATCCAAGCCTGGATGCCGTTGGCCTTCTTGCCCACCTGGGCCACCACTGGCTCATGTTCAACCACTGTTGACAAACACCCCCAGGGCCTTCTCTGCCAGGTGGCTTTCCAACTGTTCTTCCCCAAGCCTGGAGCACTGCAGGGGGTTGTTGTGGCCCAAGTGCAGGACCCGACACTTAGCCTTGTTGAATCTCACACCTCAGCCATTGATCCAACCTATCCAGGTCCCTCTGCAGAGCCTTCCTGCCCTCCAGCATATCAACACTCCCACCCAGTCATCTGCAAATTTACAGAGGGAAGTCATGACAGCCAACACCCTGGCTGTGCTCTTTGCTTGTGTGGCTCACGGGATGTCAGAACAAGCATGTGTGCAGCTGCTGAGCTTATCCTTCTGCAAGTGCAGCTGGGGAGTTGGAGGAGGTGGAGGGGGCAAGTAACCCTGGAAGTAAAGGGCACAGGGAACAGGCAAAAATTGAATAACTGCTCCTCTTTTCTACCAATTTAGTGCATCAGGAGAGAGCCTGCACTTCAGCAACTGCACTCCCAACCCACCCTGAGCTTCCAGGGCCAAAGCAGACCCCACTGTAGCAGCATCCCATAAGAGACTCAGACAACTGAGCTCTTGTGGGATGTGCTCTAAAATCCATCTGACAGCATTGTGGGAACTTTCCACTTTCCAGCCAGACTGTATCTGTGCCACTTTAACCTCATTCTGTCTACACAGACAAAGTGTTTTTCCTTCTCTGATGTTCATTATTCTGATTGGGATCCTAAACCTGCAGTGCCTGGAGAGTCTCAGCAGGTAAGTCATTTCTTACCTCCTGTGTCCACACAGAAGTTTGAGAAAGCAAGTCCTGAGTCATTTCAAAAGCCCGGGACCAAGAATACATCATTATAGCAAGGCCCTAGGCAGCAGCATTCAGGGAGAACATGGTGGGACACGTTCCTCTGCAGAGGAGCCAGGAGACCCTGCGGTGCATCACAGCAAACGGGTGGGAGGACATGCGCAAGTCACAAGGGCAAATCCCACTAAACCTATGAAGAACGTTCCTCCCCGTGAATGCTGCAGCTTCAGGACAGGGTTAGAGAGGTGGGGGGATCCCAGCCCTTGGAGATGTTCAACAGTTGCCTTGTCTGGCCCTAAGCAACTTCTTCCATTTAAGACAGCCCTGCAGGGGCTGGACTGGAGGCTCCAAGTATGCCCCCAACCCACCTCTCTAACTCCAGAGTTCCCTTACCATCTCCTGAATGGGAGAAAAGCAATAGCTGTCCACCCTCTGCACTTGGGACCCGAGCAGAAAAGATGAACTTGACCTACGGAGAGCCTCAACATCTGCCCACGGACCATCCCTGAGGAAAAGGCAGTGCAAGAGTGGCGGCGGCTGGGACATATGACAAGAGCTTCATCATAAAATCAACATCTTTAATCAACTCCGCCAGCTATGAGCCCTCGGGAGGCTCTTCCCTGCACTAGGAGATTGCTCCCTGGAGGCAGCTGTCCTGTTTGCATAACGCAGCGTTGACATCCCAAGGACAGATGTCCTAAAGGAAGCCCAGGCCCAGCAGCAGGACACATGGTGCTGGTGGTGTCTGTCCCAGCCTGGCCAGGAGAAGCCATCCTTTCAGAGAGGAGCTACGTAGCATCCCCAGCTGTAACACAGCACCTTGCTCCCTAGGAAGTGGGTCTGAGGATGTGGATTCCATAGCCCAGCACCATCGGCACTTGCTCTGCCAGAGACAACAGCACTGAGTTCTCTCCTGGCTCTGAACTGGAGGCCTTTCACATCACTAAAGCCTTCAGGAAAAGACAAGTCAGCCTTTCTGGGGACCAGCATCAGTGTTAAGGGTGGTGCAGCCCTGGTATTTCCAGTCCCACCAAAGCACCATCACAGTACTACTGTGGCACTGCCCCAGTAAAGTGCTGCACCACCAGTTACCCCAGTACCATTGCTCTGATACCATCACAGCACCATCAGCACATTCAGGTACCACCATGGTACTGCCCCAGTACACTGGCACTGTGCTGATACTGCCACAGCCCCATGGGAGGAGAAAGAGAAGTATCAGACACCCACCAAGCCAGGATTCTTCAGAATCACAGGGAAACACACAACTCAGCCTGAGGACCAAGGAAAACTCAATGGCACGTGCTCACAGTCACCGCTGTAGAAACCAAGCAGGGTCCTCACCCCCTCCACCACCACCCATGTGCTCGTGCAGGGATCAGCCAGAGCTGCGTGCATGGTCCCACCCCACAGGGTGCTGTGTGGCTGCAGGAGCACCCCTGAACACCCCTTTGCACTGCGCTCAGCCTGCCCCCCGGGCTCCCCCAGCCCCCCTTGCCAGCCGACTGTCCCAAAGGGAGAGAAGACGGTAAGTCTGGCACAATCAATTTGACTTCTGGGGTAGACAGGAAAGGCTGACACTGAATGGTGAATAGTGCTGCCCCACATTTTGGCTGGGGTGCTTCTGGAGCGGCCAGAGGCGGTGGTCAAAAGCAGACCGCGGTCTACGTGGTTACCTGTGGCCTTTCCCTAAGCATCAGGATACAGAGCCCTTTCCAAGAGCTGTAAGAAACTGTGCTCACATGAAACCATTTTCTCTCTCAGTGGGTTTCCAGCAATGTTGTTTCTCCCCGGGGCCAGTCCAGGCTGCTCTCCAGCTGGGCCCCAGAGCACAGCACTGGCTTGGCTCACAATACTCCTGCTACACCCTGACCAGGTCTGCTCAGCTCTTCTCCCACCACCCTCAAGAAAAGCGGGCTGAGATTTTATTCCTTCCCGTTTCAGAAGCACCCAGACCCTTACGGATCCCAGGAAGGTGACTCATTTTACCCATGGGGAAGGAGGGCAAGTTGTCCTAAGCAGGATAAGTTGATGAAGTTCTGTAGCCTGGATCAAGGAGGTTAGACTCCGAGGGAGCCTTTTGGACTGTGTTTGGGGAATGCTGCACGGGGTCAAGAATTGCATTCCCTTACAGTGCCCCTGGGCTGTCTGAAGGGACAGGGTCCCCCTGCAGTGCAGATGCCTCACCTCCTCCTGGGCACCCCTGGGCAAAGAGGGGATGCTCTGGAACAAAGTGGCAGTGAATCACATCCCCACCACTACCTGCATAGCTAGTGATGCTGCCAGAGTGAGGAAATGCTGCAGGGAGGGCTCAACTTCTGCGGGTACAGGGGCTGTGTCTACACCAGGTGGACTGTGCCCAGCGCTGGCACCATCGGGACTCTGGTAACGCCCAGTTCCAGCTCTGGCACCGTCAGGGCTCTGGTGAGACCCTGCTCCAGCTCAGGTACCAAACCCCTGCAGCAGGGCAGCAAAGGCAGCAGCTCCTTTGCTTGCATTGCATGGCAGCTCTGGCAGCTCTCAGCCCCACAGGGAAGGTTCTGTGGGTGGCTCAGCCACAGCCAAGCACACCTATTTCCCATGCCTGTCTCGTACCAAGGTGACATCCCCCAGTAGATGTGCTGACACCTCTCCCGCTACAATGTGCCCCACCAAACCCCACCTGCGAGAAGATGCACCCCCTCAGCCACCTTACCTGGGGGGCTCCATCTGTCTGGCTGCATCCAAGCCTGTCCTTGTCCATCGCTCGCAGGGGCCTAACGAGCTCCGGTGTGGTGCGAGCTGGCAGGGGGTCTGGTGGAGGGCTGCAGAGGGTCCCTGGGGACTCGTCCTGGGGCTGGGGTGCTGGGGACCCCTCGGAGGGCGGGCAGCTCGTCCTGTCACCCCCTGTGCATCCCCGCCTGTCCAGCTCCCGGCAGGGGGATGCTGCGGGGGTGGCATTGCCTACTGCCCGCTGCGGTGTGTCCGGTGAGTCCATGGCTGTCGCAGGGCGCTGGGCTCACCCGGTAGCGGGCAGGGCTGCCCGGGGCTCGGGCGAACCCCGCATCAGAGCGACGAGAGCGGCCGGGGCCGCCCTCCCTCCCTGCAGCAGCAGCAGCAGCATCCCTGCACTAGGGGAGGCTCCGTCCCCGCCTGGATCCACTCCTTTCCGCTCCCCACCCTCCGCCACGCACCAAGGCTGCTGCTGCCCTCAGCCCCCCGGCCCCAGCCCGGGGGAGGGGGGGTCGCAGCGGCGGGGCCGGGGGAGATGCAGCCCCTCACCGTGGCCTCGGGCCGCCCCCGCCACCGCCTCATCAATATTAAGCCGGGCCGGGCGCCCCGGGGGGAGCGGCGGCTCCGCCGGTTTCCATGGCAACAGGGATGGAAAGGGGGGGGTGGTGCCTATTGATGAGGCAACGGTGGGGGGGGATGCGGCAGGGCTGACCCCCTTCTCCCCATCGCATCTCTCTCTCTCTCTTGCATCTCCCCCCAATCTCATCTCCCCCTAATGGATCCCCCCAACCTCATGCCCCTCTCTCCCTATTGCATCCCCCCCCCCATCGCATACCACCCACTCATCACAGCCCCCCACAACAAAGCAGAGCAAGCGAAAGGATTTTCCCTTCACCCGCTCTGGTGGGCACCGGGCATGAGAAGGGGCAAATGTGTCCATGCGATTCTCACTCTGGCCCAGGGCAGGGTCTGCGGGGGGCAAGAGGTGCAGGGAGGGGGTTGTCAATGTGATCCAGGAGACAGGAGCTCACAGCACAATGAATGATAGAATCACGGAATGGTTTGGGTAGGAAAGAACATCAAAGCCCATCCAGTTCTACCCCCGTGCCACGGGCAGGGACACCTCCCACTGGATCAGGGGCTCCAAGCCCCATCCAGCCTGGCCCTGAGCACCTCCAGGGATGGGGCAGCCACCACTTCTCTGGGAAACCTGGGCCAGGACCTTCCAATGCTGAATGTGAAAAATTTCTTCCTAAAGTCTAATCTAAATCTTACCCCTTCCAATTTAAAGTCATTCCCTCTTGTCCTGTCACTGCTTGTCCTTGTAAAATGTCCCTCCCCAGCTTTCCTGAAGCCCCTTTCAGTACTGGGAGGCTGCTCTAAGGTCTCCCCAGAGAGACAGAGCAAAGCTGCAGCAAAGCATGCATTGCCATCCCCAAGCACCCCCAGAGCAGGCAGATGGGTGCTCTGTCTCTCCCTGCTCACTCCCTGCCTGGCCGTGTCTTTGATGAAGGTACCCCCATTCATCAAGGCTGCACAGCATCAACAATGTTCAGGGCTTCTTGTCTGTTCTAGCTCCCCAGGCATGTCCAAAACTTGACCAAAGGTCTGATGATCATAAAGGCAAGAAGGATGGCACAGATCTCATGTTACTTCTGAGCTCTGGGGACAGGTTCTGCCTCCCCACAGCCTTGTCTGGGGCAATAACTCCCAGTCCTGCTGCTGCTGCTTCCCCACTGCAGGGTGGGACAGTGTTTGGCATTGCACAGTGAGTTGCTCCTGTTGTGGTCATGGCTCATGCACCAGACAGCAGGCTCTGCTCCCTCTCAGGGGAGGTTGCACGTAGGATTTCTTTGGTTCTCCTTTCAGACATCACTTCATGAGCTCCTCCTCTGAGACCTTCAGCAGCTCATCCAGATGTGCACTGTGCAGATGTGTCAGCTCTTGAAAGAGGTGCCATGGGCTATGAGTCATCTCAGCCTGAGCAGAGAGAGAGCAGGCAAATCACCACTAAGAGTCATTCCTCACTGCTGACTGCAAAGGGTGTAGATGACCCGCTTAGATGGAGTCACCACCAGGTCTTGCATCTCGCAGCGTGCAGGAGTTTGCTCTCCCCCCCGAATCCCACAACTCTGAGCACCCGCTTTTAAGGAGCGCGTGAGCAAAGTGGGGTGAATCCCCAAGCTGGTCATGAGCAAGAGTGCAGCCGACAGACCAGAGGGAGACCAGGCACCTTCCTGCATTTTCTGGTACCTGCATGACTTCAAAATACCAGCTTCAGGGACCCCTGTCCCTCCGGGAACAGCTCTGGCTAAGTCCCACCTCTACCACTGCTGGGGTACCCATGACTGTTTCACCCTGGGGAGACACCAGGCAGGATCTGTTGGTGCTGTACAAGCGCAGACTGTGGCCCAGGCGCTGCACGGGTTTGGTGAGCAGGAGGGGAGAGCCAGCGGTGGGAAGGGAAATGCTCCACCGATAAGATCGCGCAGGGGTGAGCAGCACGCATGCCACTCACCACACAGCCTCCTTGGAAACCCTGCTCCAGCACACCTTGCCTTGATTTGCACTTCCACTGCCAAGTGCTGCCCAGTCTCTGCTCAGCTCAGCCAGGACCTGCTGCAACTATGGCCCTCTGGGCAGCTTCCCACTTCTCCCACTTGCTGGAGCCAGACCCACGTGGCTCCATGGTGCTCCCAGGACCTGCTACCCTGGAGAAAGATGGACTAGGAACAGCCTCTTGGGCCGACCAAGACCCAATTGTGGATCTCCCACAGTATTCGCTGAAGCCACCACGTTATCTGGGGTGAAGGCCCTAGCTGGGATGTCCACACATGCCCTGCCACCAACTGAGGATATCTCCTGGGACCCTGGCCTCAGGAAGCTGGAGATGATCTTCCATGGCTTGGCCAGCCTACAGCTCTTTTGCCAGCTGGCTAAGTCGTGGCTACAGACCATCCTGAGAAAGCAGAGAAGAAACATTCATCTACATGATACCTCTACACCAGACACTTTTAAAGGTCAGCTTGACAGGGTGCTGAGCCATTGAATTTAAATTACATATGACCTAAAAATGTTGGACCAGATGATCCTTGAGGTCCCTTCCAATCTGGCATTCTATGATTCTATGGTCTGGGCCATTAAACAAAGACTTCGTTGACCCACAAGTCAACGTAGTCTTCGGAAGAGCTATGGGGATAGGGTGCTACAGGCACCCCAGGTTCTTCCCAGGGATCTGCTGTGAGGCTGTGCTCCAAGTAGAGGAGATGGGCCAAAACACTTCCTAGAAAAATCTTTGAAGCTCTCCCTCAGCGGAAACCTGGGAAAAGAGGTGATGAGATACAGTAGTCAATGAAAAATGGGCAATAAGATGAACCAGGATGAGGGACCCCAGAGAGGAGCAAGAGGAGGCAGAATCAGGACTACAGACAAGACTACAACACAGGCGTGGGGTTTGTTCATGGTGCAGGGCCAGGAACAAACTACTTGCAACATGAATCCAGGGTCCATCCAGAATACATGGCTGGAGACCATCTTCTTACAATGCAGATCCAGGGGCCAACCAGAAGACAAGAACAAACAGAGCTTTATTCACATCAAAGCTCAAACAAGGTCTGAAGACCCAGCGTTGAACTTAAATAATGCTCCTGGCCCGGGGCAGCAGGTCCCTGAGGTGGGGCCCCAAGTGAGACTACTCAGGGCAATTAAGGCCAGTTTGCCCTTGCTGTGTTTTGCTGAGGTCCTCCTCAGCTCTGCGGATAGCTTATGGCAGGGACCAAGAGGGCTTTGTGGAAGTTCCACTGCAGTCTCAGCTGGAGAAGGCAGTAAGAGGATGAGCATTCAGAGCCATACCAGCCCTGGAGGACCTGCACATGGGTGCAGGGACAGAGGCAGCTGTCAGCTCTCACAGGCAACTCCAGATTGAGGTAACCTGAGGGTGTCAACCCATTTCCACCTTCTTTCTGGTAGATCCTCAGCAAGACGACCTTCCTGTCTCTGTGCAGTGTGCAGTTTTGGGCACCACAGTATAAAAAGGACATCAAACTACTGGTCCAGAGGAGGCCACGAACCTGGTGAAGAGTTTAGAGGGCAAGTTGTATGAGGGATGGGTGAAGTCACTTGTTTTTTTTCATCCTGGAGAAGAGGAGACTCAGAGGGGATCTCAGAGCTGTTTACTGCCTTTTCACAACAGAGGAAAGTGAAACATCTCTTCTGTCTGGTGACCTATGATAGGACTCGAGGGAATGGCAGGAATATATGCCAGGGGAGAGTTAGATTGGTTAATAGGAAGAGGTTCTTCCCGCAGTGGGTGGTGGAGCACTAGAACAGCTCCCCAGGGAAGCAGTCACGGCACTGAGTCTGACAGGATTCCAGAAGCATTATGTGAGTGTTGGGAGTGTCATATGCAGGGATAGGAGTTGACTCCATGATCCCTTTGGGTCCCTGTCAGCTCAGGTGATTCTGTGATTCTATGCATGAGCTCATGACTGCAGGAATGTGAGGTGACACGAGTGGGTGCCTGCTCTCTCCTTCAACTCCCACTTCGCACCTCTGTGCGCCCACCCTGGCCTCAGGAGGTTGCTCCGACCTGTCCTGGTGCAGCTCCATGGAGGAGATGTGAGTGGCCATGTGGCCCAGACTCACTCTTCCCCTGTTTCTGCTACCCCCAGCAGCGCCAGCCACCGGCAAGGCTGTGCCATGGAACAGCGCGGGGACAGAACCCTGGTTAAAAATAACCCAACAGAAAAGGGGATGTGACAGGCTGGCCATGGGCACGGCACGGTCCCAGGCACGGTGGCGCAGCACAACGCAGTGTGCAAACACCAGGGCTAGTGCAGGAGAGGTGGCTTTCACTGGCTCTCAGTGGAAAGAGCACACGATTCTGGGACCAAGGCAAAACGCACTCAGTGTGGAGGGAGGGCATGAAAAACCAGAGTTGTTTCTTTTTAAAACAAGGAAACAGTAGTAGTTTCTGTTTTGCTGCTCTCAGCAAGAAATGTGTTTTCAAACACCTCTCTCCCAGCAGTGACCCTGGGTGTCTATAATCACAGAATCATGGAATAGTTTGGGTTGGAAGGAACCTCAAAGCCCATCCAGTTCCACCCCCTGCCATGGGCAGGGACACCTCCCACTGGATCAGGGGGCTCAAAACCCCATCCAACCTCGCGTTGAACACCTCCAGGGATGGGGCAGCCACCACTGTTCTGGGCAACCTGGGCCAGGGCCTCCCCACCCTCATCGTGAAGAATTTCTTCCTAATGTTCCATCTAAATCTCCTTCCTCCCAGTTTAAAGCAGATTCCACTTGTCCGATCACTACCGACCCTTGCAAAAATCCCCTCCCTAAGTTTCCTGTAGACCCTCATGTACGGGAAGGCTGCTTTGAGGTCCCTCCAAAGAAAGTATTCATAACCACAATAGTCCTGGATCCAAATCCTTCCAAACACTTGAATATTCATGATTAGGAGGTTAACTTTGTAACGTTTTGCATGTCACACCCTGAGCTTTGCTGTTCCTCCCCACCACCCAGTGAACCAAAAGCAGCTCAGGGCACTCTGCGCTGACTGCTCGGGGCTTTTTTATGCCCTTTTTGGGTTTTGCTGTTTAAAAACTTCCCTCTGTGGAACCATGACAACATTTTCATTTTGATTTCCTTTTTCCTTCAGCATCTCCTTCTAAAGGGGAAAGCCCGGGAATATAGGAAAACGGGGACAGTAAAGACAAGCAAAAAAACCCCTGGTCCTTTCTGGCCAGCCCGAGGAAGAGTCAAAGTGAAAGAAAAATACCCCAAACTCAAATTAAAAAAAAGGACTAATGGTCCCCAAACCGGAGCAATGGGTTTCACAAAATGTGGGAACGTTCCATTAATGCTTGTGCTCAAAAGAAAAAAAAAAAGTCTCTTTTTAATGTATTTTTTCCTGTTACTTTTAAATGTCCTCTCACATGGGCACGAGGTGGGAGTCAAAGGCAAAGGGGAGGATGGCTGGGGAGGTTTGGGAGCTGATGTTGGGGAACAGGGACCCCCGTCCTGTGTCTCTGAAAGCCACGCTGGTTTTAGCCTCCCAGGGAAGGACTGGGATGCACGGCTGGAGGGACCCAGGGACCACGGGAAAGCTTTTCACTCCAAGCGGCCCTGCAGGACACAGCAGCATTTCTGGGAAGTCATGGGGAGCTGAAGCTGCCTCGTGGTGATATTTGCTGGCTCCTCCTGAGCCATTTCCACTCCCCAACCCATGGTCCCAGCCTTCCTCAGATGCTCCTGGGGATTCAGACATGGACCTTGGCAGCCTACAAGCTTGCAGGAGAACTGCCTGTGGTCCCACATGTTGCAGGTGTCTCTTCCCCAGTTTTGCATTTCCCAGGAACAGGGTAAAGAAGAAGTCCACAAGTCAAAGCCAAAACAGTTTTATTCAGCATTCCCTGAATAAAAATATTCCCTTGTCTGGGAGTACAAAGCCACCCACATGCCCCCATCCACCTCCCATGCCTCTCCCCATTCCACGTGGCCGTCACCACCCAGCTCTTCCCAGGGCTTCACCACGTGGAAAGCAAACATGCTGGGGAAAAGTGGGAACTGGAGGCTTTGGTACCTACCTGCCCTCCCAGCATGGTGCACGCTCCGACGTGGAGGGCCCTCCACTGCGCACGGGGCACCACGCAGCCCCTCCTTCCCAGGAGACAGGGGGGGGGGGGACGAGCAGAGCATCTGCTGCCCTGAGGGGGTGATGGTGCCCGTGGGGTGGGCAGGCACAGCTCTGGGGCCGGGCACAGCTCGTGACAGGCGCATGGGTCGCAGCGGTGCTCTCTTCTCCGTAGCCCACAGTACACTCATCCATAAAGTAGGAAACACTACACCCTGCAGTGCTGTTTAGTAGTGCTTTCTACTTTATGGGTGACTGCACTGTCTCTCAGTTGAGGTCCAGCAGTTCCTTTCTCTCTGGCGAAGTGCCCGCTTCAGCCTCCATGTGGCCACCTCTCGCCTGCCGCACAGCGCAGCCGTCGGTTACCTTCAGTGTTGGCGTGACAGGGGAGGAGATCTGCAGTGCTGCTCTTGCCCTGGGGATAGGAAGCCCCTGGCAGCACCACCTCCTACCTCGGGGAGCAGTGCTGGGCGTGGGTAACATCCTCATCCCCCATGGGGGAGACCCTTCCTTGTGCTCCCTTGTCTCCCCTAAAACACCACCCTGGGCAGAGGGAACATCCTCACCTTGTCCCCATGGGCAAGACCTTGCCTCATATGCCATTGTCCCACCTCGAGCTCTGTCCTGGGTGCAGGAGCCCTCCTCACCTTGTCCCCAAAGTAGGGGGACGTACCCCACACCAGTCATACCAGACAGCTTTGTCTTTGCCCCAAAGCAGGGACCCCCACCTCATACCCCATCCCATTCACGGAACACCCCCCTTGCCTTGTGTCCATGGGGGAGACCCCACCTTATGCTCCACCGTTGCCATTCAAGCCCCATCCAGGTCACAGAGGACCCCCTCACTGCGGTCCCAAGGGTGGGATCCCACCTCAACCATTGTTGCCCCTCAAACCTCATCCGTGTCACAGGAGCCCCTGAGGGGACCCCTCCTAAACAGTGCTCTGGTCACCTCGTCCCCATGGCAGGGAACCAATGGCAAACCCCATCTCTGTCCCCTTGAAATGTTCCCATGGAGGACCCAACCTCATCCCACCATCCCCTTTACCGAAGACCCCCCCCATGCCCTGTCTCCTTGCCCTTGAGGCCATGGGAGCTCCATGGACTCGGCCCCTCCATGGGACTTCACCTCACCCCATCTCCCAGCCCTATAGGTGCCCTTCTGGTGCCTCCATTGCCCTTTGGGCTGCGTGGTGGAGGTCACGCAGAGGCCCCTGCACCTGAGGCCATGGAGACCCCTGGCCCCAACAGTCTCACCTCACCTGCCCCACCAGCCTTCACGTCCACCCGGTCCCGTCTCCACTGCCACCAAAACTCCCCTGAGTGGCACTTCTGCTTCGAGTGCTTCCCGCCTCCACCCGCCTGCCAGCCTGGCGCCTCCTCCCTCTGTGCCGCCCCACTGCACCTCGATCCCCAGGACGGGGGGTACCCCCTTACCTGCCATCAGCCCCCGGCACCCACCGCCCCCCTCACGGCAGAATAGGGGCTGCAGCTTCTGGCACCCCAGGAGACCCCACGCTGCTCCTCTGGCACCATGTGGGCACCTTGGATGGGTCCCCCCATGGCTGGGTCAGGACACGGGTGCCCATGCCAGGTGCTGATGGCCCATGCTGGGTGCCGATGGCCCATGCTCGGTGGTGGTGACCCATGTTGGGTGCTGGTGCTGGTGACCCACAGCAGATGCTGGTGGTGCATGTTGAATGCTGGTGGCTAATGCTGGGTGCTGGTGGCCCACGCTGGGTGCCGATGGCGCGTGTTGGATGCTGCTCGCCCACACTGGGTGCTGGTGGATCATGCTGGGTGCTGGTTCGGTGAGGTTCTGCATGGGGTGATGGTGGTGGCCCAGGAGCAATGAGCTTCCGCAGGGAGCGGCACCGCTTTTAACCCCATCCTGCCCACGTGGCCCCGACCACAGGAAGAGCTGTAGCTGCCCAGGAGATAACGGTGCACGGTCCCACCCAGCAACACCCCACAGCACGACCGCAGCCGACCCAGCCGTGGGGCAAGAGGTGGCTGTCGCCGAGCACCGGAAGCACCAGAGGCCGTTGTAGAGCAGCCGGTTCTGCTCTCCTGGGCTTTGCTGCTCAGAGCAACAAACATGTTTGTGTGAGAAAAAAAAAAAGAAAGAGGAAAAAAAATTAAAGCTGTTTGCACAGAATGCCAGGAACCAAATCCATCCCCACCCCGGCTGTGCAGGGGCCAGGGTGGTTGCACTGCTCCACTGCCTCACCTCACCCCATCCTGGTGGTGGGACCTGCAGGGCAGCAAGGTGTTCCTGAACATGGAGAGAGCGTACGGAGGGGTGAGCAGCCTGGCGTGGGGATCTGCAGGGTTTGGGGTGCTACTTGGTGACAGGCGGAGAGCTGCAAGCCTGAAATCGTTTCATTAGGACACATATTACCCAAGAGACTGCCTGAAGCCTCTCACCTGCTTGGTGCTCTGCAACACCAGCCCAGCTCCAGGGCAGCCGTAGCGGCCAACAGGAGCATGAGGTCCCTGGGAAGGAGCCCAAAAGCTGGTTTTGCTGGTCTGTACACCCAGATGGTGACGGTTGTCACTGCCTGGTGGCAGCGGGGCTGGAGCAGGCACGGGACACGGCACAGGGAGGGGTTTGCATGACCAGTACCAAGCTGCGTGCCAGAAACCTACCCTGCCCCAGCAGCGGATGAAGCTTCCATTAAATGAGATCAAAACCTACGAGCTGCACCCCCAAAAGTGCCTGTAACAGGGACTGCATTGATCTGTGCAATGGTTTCCACAAGACTCTGCAAAAAGCTCTTTTTAGGCCAACACCACTCTTTTTAGGCCAAACAGAAATGCGGGAAAAAGTGCCTACTGTTGAGGTTTGCTGAAGAACAAAGTCAAAAATAACTGAGCAGCAGCATGGCCAGAAGGGGCTTGACTTGAGCAGCACGTGCGCTGCTGACAGCAGGTAGAGGGGGCTTTGGCAGAGAGGGAATTGGTCATGAAAATCCTTCCAACCTGAGGCTGAACTGCTCAGAGATTCACCAGAAAAGAAAACAACTCTGAAATGGCTGGATTGAGCCCTCCCGCCTGCCCAGCCGGCTCCACCCCTGTCCCTCTGCCCCAGGGTGGCCCACTCTTCCCTTATGGTCACCAGGTTCCTCATGCTGGTGAAAAGTGTATCAGGGGATTCTAAGCAGCCGCTGATGATGTATCCACAGGGTCCATGTGGCAGCTGACACAACTTAAACCCAGGAGAGCATCCCTCTGCCTCTCTGGAGACACGCGTCCAATAGCTCATCAGTGACATTGGAGGGCACCTCCATGGCATGGCTGTCTCACGTGGAGCTGGGAGCCTCCTAAGTTCCCCAGATTATCCCTCCTGGGGCTCCTGAAATGGAATAAGCAGGTTCCAGACCCAAAGCCCTGCTTGGAGACAGCACTGCCAGCCACTTCACCACCATGGGACAGTCCCCAGTGCTCTTGGGTGCCATCCCGAGGGGTCAGAGTTGCACAGGGCCCAGAAAACCATGCTTTTACAGCAAAGCTGAGGAGCCTGTTTGTCTGCACTTGGAGGGACCTTTGGTCCCAGAAGTGCTGCTGTGGGACTTTCCCCCATGTGCTGGGGTTGAGGCCAGGTTTCTTGCAGTGTGCCTTGACGACGAGCCATCCTCTGCTAAATCCAGAGAGAAGGGAGGTGGGGGGAGGGGTGGTGGAGAGAAGCCCTCACAAGTCTTCAGTTACTTGTCAACTCAGTTTTGGAGACAAGGTCCATGCAACGCTTCCCTGTTCTGCAATGCGAGGTGCAGATGTGTTTCCTGAAGAGAGGCCACAGGGAGCTGGCAGAAGGAAAGATGTCAAGTGGAGACCGAAGAGCGTGGCCAGTGCTGGGGGACACTGCAGGGACCACAGCGGGGAAGAAGCTGTGTCCACCCCCAAACAGGGCTCTGCAGCAGAGCGCTGCCCCACCGCCTGCCCCACCGAAGAGCCGGGTGGGAGGGCTGTGGGCGCCTTCCCAGCAGGGAAGTGGGGGGAGGCAACACTTCCTCTTTCCCTGGCCAAGAACGGACAGAGGGACATGACATTTTGGGTGTCCCAAACTGGTTTCCTCCTTCCAGCAGCAGCCACCCGCCGCCTCGCAGAAAGGAGGAAATCAGCAGATCTAGTTCCTTGGGCGCCGGCAAGGAGACATAAAAGGCTCCAACTGGTGATGAACTCACCACAGTTCCCAGCCATTGGTTTATTTTACCAACTGGCAAACGAGGCTGCAGGAATTTCTACCCCAGCCCTGGACTGTTGGTTCCGCTCTGCTCAGCGCACCCGGCTGAAACATCTTCCAGAGGGCTGAGAGCACAGCCCTTTTGGAGTTGGGGAAGGCTGAAATGGCTGTGACTCCTCCACCGGGACTTCCTGAAGGTGCCTGGACCCACCGCTCCCGAGGCCCCTCTCTGTCTGCCCACTCAGCATTGCCCAGGGACCCAACAGCAGAGTCCTTTGGTAGAATCATGGAATCCTGCAAACATTAAGGTTCGAAAAGCCCTCTAAGCTCATCCAGTCCAACCGTCAACCCAACCCCACCGTGCCTGCTAAACCATGGCTCCAGATGCCTCAGTCACACCTTTTTTGAAACATTCCAGGGATGGAGACTCCACCACTGCCCTGGGCAGCATCTACCAGGGCTTCAACACTCTTCTTGTAAAGAAATTGTTCCTAATATCCAACTTAAACCTCCCCTGTCACAACTTGAGGCCATTTCCTCTCGCCCTGGTTCCTGCTGTGCTCTGGGTTGCAGCCACAGGTCCCCAGCCCAAACCACCTCCTGCTTTCACGTCGCTCCCCTGGCTCTGCCCTCCCCTCCTCCCAGGGCATCCAGACACGGGTTGGACCCCCCCAGCATCCACATGCACCCCGTGGTGCCACCCTATTCTTGCTCTCTATTGAGCACCAAGGGTGCATTTCTGCCACCACCCTGGGACACGGGCTCCCTGATGCCCCGCGCTGTTGTGTTTCCAGTAACCTTCCCAGTATCGCCGAACACAGGGTAGCAGGAGCCAGGGGCTCAGGGGGCAACAATGCCACCAACCCTGGCCCATGGGCAGTGGGAAGGGCCCTTGTCAGGCCACACAGCCCAGGCGCTGCAGAAGCGCTGATATTTCTTATCGCGCCTTGCAGCAACTTCCCCTCCTCCCCTGCGGTTGCAGCGCTCGCTGCAGGCAGGGGAAGTGGCGGCCAGGTCGGCTCCCTTCAGCCCCCTTTGGCTGCTTTCACCCCCATGCTGGCTCCCTTCAGCCCCACTTTGGCTGCTTTCAGCCCCACATCGTGTTTAAAGGGGATGAGCTCCTGCTGGCGCCTTGGCCTGCAGACCCAGCCCTGTGCTCTTACTCATCCGGCACCTCATGGGCCTGAGGCCTGTGCTAGACGAGGAGGAGGAAGGGGGTGTTCTCACCCAAAGCCTCCCTGGGGCCAGTGGGAAAGGGATTCTGATAGCCCCAGTGGCCCAGCCAGCCATAACATCTCCTGGCCATCATTCTACCAGATCCCAACAGAGCCACGGTGCCTCAGTCATTGCACTGTTAACACTGAAGCCTCATGACTGCATTTCCAACACGAGGTACCACCTCCCCTCTGTGAGCAGGGGTCAGGCATGGGAACGGGCATAGCTCATTCTGCTTTGCAGTGCAAGCAGTGGCCTCAAAGAAGACCTCTGGGATGAAGGGCTCTGATCAGGTGATGCTCCTGGAGAGCACAGGGAGGGTGGCTGCTGCACCAGGAAAATCAGGGGGATAGAACCAGCTTCCAAGAGCTGCTTGGGTGGGCAGAGAATTGCTCATCACCATCCTGCCAGGCACAACAGGGTATGAGGAAAAGCTGTAGCACCTGCAGCGTGGCCCCAGCCCCCAAAGTGCCCACCTTTGCACCTACAGGAGAGGGGCTGCCGTACCCGCACAGCTCTGTTGGGGTCTGGTAGAGCAATGGCCAGGAGACGTTACTGGGTGAGACCCATAGGGGTGAGATCCGTAGGGCTGAGCCATGTGTCACCAAGGGGTACCAGGATGCTGGGGTGGGCTCCCCATGTGCTCCCAGCCTGACCCCCTGGGAAGCGCTGCGGCCGCCGGTGCTGGGGTTGAAGCGCGGCCGTTAAAAGTGAGTCAACCAGAAACTGCTGGGTGACAGAGGCAGCGAGCGGGAGGCAAATGAGAGCGTGAAGGGAAACCTCAAAAAGCCGAAGTGACGTGCTGGGGCGGGCGCGGGGGGACACGCGGGTTCACGCCGGTGCCTCGCTTTGCCCATATATAGACAAATCGTGGCCCGGCTGCGCCAATAGCAGGCGTGGAACCGTTGGGGCACCGGCAGGGCACAACGCACCCCGTCATTTTCCATGTCACCTGCACTCGGCCCCACAGGTGGGGGAAGGGGAGCTCGTGGGTCTGGGCCAGCAGCGCTGCTAGAGGGCCCCCCTCCCAGCACCCAGCATCACACAGCAGGGATGGGCGACTCTTCTTTCCCACCTTATTCCAATGGTTGTTCATCTTCCCAGGGTGCTTGGCACCAGGGTGGGACCATTTGGGATGGAAGATGCTCCAAGGTGTAACCTGACATCCATAGAGGGAAGAAGGGATGATCTGAAGGCTTCAGGATGGGCTCAGGAGCCATGGGGCTGAGCTCTGGGGTGACAGTCCCTCCTTCCCCAGCAAGCCCAGTGCCCACCCAAGGACAAGGCATGGAAAGAGCTGAGCAGGCTCTGGGGGGACCTTAGAGCAGCCTTCCAGTACCTGGGGAGGGGCTTTCTGCAAGGTAGTGATAGGATGAGGGGGAACGGCTTTAAATGGGAAGGGGAAAGATTTAGATTAGACATTAGGAGAAAAATCTTCATGATGAGGGTGGTGAGGCCCTGGCCCAGGTTGCCCAGAGCAGTGGTGGCTGCCCCATCCCTGGAGGTGTTCAAGGCCAGGCTGGATGGAGCTTGGAGCACCCTGATCCAGTGGGAGGTGTCCCTGTCCATGGCAGGGAGGCCGGAACTGGATGGGCTTTGAGATTCCTTCCAACCCAAACCATTCCATGATTCTGTGATCTCCGCGCTCTGGAGACCTTGAGGAAGTGGGACAGGGACCTGGAGCTGCCAGGAAGCATCTCCCCAAACCTGACATCAATGGTACCTTTCCTGACCAGCCGGGCCAGGTGATGCTGGGATAGCGGTACCAAAGGCTCCAGCCTGGCCAAGGAGCTACATCCTGCCCTTTGGGGTCCCTCACCCAGCATGTGTCCCAGGGCTCTGTTTAGGTACTCAGAGGCTCTTGCCCGTGCAGGAGGACCATTCACTGGGGGAGGGAAAGCCCCTTCCAGCCCAGCAGCTGCTTTAGGTAGAGCCTGTGGCATACACATCTGGCCAGGAGGGGGAAGGACAAGTGCCACCCAGGATGCAGTAGGAGGGCCAGAAAAGCTGGGGACAGGGTAGATACCATCAGGTTCTCAGCTCCCTCCTGTGACTTCAGCTGTTTGCCCTCAGCACGCTCAGAGGCCCCACTCTGCCCCAGCAACACTTGTCATCTCCTCTTCACAGGGGAACCTCTCACTAGAGAGATAAGAGGTTTCAGCCAAGAGGAGATTTGGAACCCTTCACCACTTTCCTGTGTCCCCCCAGCCACCAAAACCCCAACTCTGTTAGCAGACCAGTGGGTTTAGAGGTGTCCACCATGAAACAACTTAGGGTCCCTTTGCAGACAGGACTGAGCTTGCGAGGGGTGGCAGTACCATCTTCAAACACACTTTGCAGGTCTTCTTCAGGAGCTGATCCCCACCAGCCTGTGTCTCCTTCACAAAGCAGTCTCCTCCTTTCACTGCAGCTCCTGAGGGGCACCCACCCAGAGGTCCCATCACACATCAGAGCTCCCTGTTTTCCCTGCAGATCCCCTCAGCAGGGAGCACGGCCCAGTTCCTTGCCTAACCCCAGTTCCTCCATCGCCAGTGCACGGGGGATGGCCTGTGTGTGCCTCACTTCTGCTGTGCTTTGAAAGTTTTCATAGCTGCCTGCACCTCCCAAACCTGCAGCCACCTTCTCTGCAGCCCACCCAAAAGGCTGCAGCACAAAGTTGGCTGTGGGTCCCCTCCTCTCCCCACCGTATCAGCCACACTTGGCTGCCTCAGTGGCTTCTGCCCACGGGCCCTGACACAGAGGTGAGGGGCAGGCTGGGTGGCCCATTAACAGCACGCACTGAGACTTTGCCATCCTCACTCCAGCAGCACTTCACCCCATCCCTGGGCAAGCAGCACAGGTACCAGGAGGACAGTCCAGGTCATCTTCCCCCGCATCTCCATCCTACCAAGGTCTCTTCAGCTAGTTTCCAAGGAAAACAGTTTTAAGCTGAGGTTTATTTGGCTTTTTTTTTCCCCAAGCCAAGGGTCTCTGCAACCCTGTGGTAATGACCCCATCCGGGCACATAGGGACAGCCCAGAGGCACCTGGGAAAGCCCGAATCCATGCGCTGGAAGGCAGCAATGGAAAGTGGGTTTTCAGCAAAGCAGGCCTGGTGCTGCTGCAGCCAGCCCTGAGCACCACCTCGGGGGTGACAAGGAGGGAGGACACCATGGTGTGTGCAGAATATCCCTGGCAGCAAAACTTGGAGGCTCCCCCGAGCCCCCTTAGTGAGCCCAACACATTCTAACTTAGCCTCGAGAAGCGTGCTCTGCAGCTTCCTCACCCGGGGAGGAGGAGGAGCAGGCACTGAGCTCTTCTCTGTGGAGACCAAGGACAGGATCCCAGAGAATGGCAGGAAGATGTGCCAAGGGAGGGTTTGGTTGGACATCAGGAGAAGGTTCTTCCCCCAGAGGGTGGTGGAGCCCTGGAACAGCTCCCCAGGGAAGCAGTCACGGTGCCAAAGCTGACAATATTCCAGAAGCATTTGGCCAATGACCTCAGCCCTACGGTGTGAATGTTGGGATTGGCCTGTGCAGGGACAGGAGTTGGACTCGATGACCCTTGTGGGGCCCAACTCAGGACATTCTGATTCTATGAACACACCTCCTTCTTCCTTGGAAGCCCAGATTGGCCATCCTACAAGGCAAAGGCCACCATGAGCCACTTCAATCCCTGGGTGGTGAAGGCGTGCGGGCAGGTCCCCATCCCGGGGCCGCAGGCGGAGGGGCCCCCGCGCGGGTGGAGACGGCTCGGCTGGGCATTTCCCATCCCCACTGCACGCAGAGATGATTTGTGCTCTGTGGTTTGGGAAAGTCACTCTTCTCGCCCGGAGGGGGAGCTCGGGTATCGGTTCCCAAACCCCCCCACGAAGGGATCCACTGGCTCGTGCTTCCTGCCCGCGCGGTGGAGCTGCCCGGGGCTGCCAGGCTGCTTCGGGTGCCAAAACCTACAGGATTTTCAGGCCTGGTTGAAATATTTTAGCGTCATTTGGTGCAGGGGGAGGAGCTGGCTTAAACTGACTCAGATCCACAGCTCCCTGCCCCGCTGACGCTTTCTCTCCTCATTACAGCCCCACAGCACATTTTTCCTCCAATTTCTTCAACGTGAGAGCTCCTTGTCCTACTTTTCTCAGCAAATAAAGCTCTGCTTCCATTTGTTTTCCCCTGCTACAAAGCCCAGGCAGCTCCAGGGCTGGAGTTGAAGCAAAATGCTCCTTTCAGGCATTTTCCAGAGGTCCAATGCTCAGCTCTGGCAGAAGGCAGCAATGAATCACTCGGGCGGCGTGGGCTGGGAGCTGCGGTGCAGGCGTGGGCAAGCGAGCAAGCTCGCGGGGAAGAGGCTCACTGAGCCAGCCCAGTTAGAGGCACCAGGGTCTTGGAAGAGCTGTGAGCTGTTCCAGGCAGAGGGGGTGCAGCTCCCCCTGCAAGAGCAGCGGCGTTCAGCCCGTTTGCCTTGCTGTTCTTGTTCCATTCCATTCCATTCGCATTTCAGCTTCTGTCTGTCTTAACTCTATAGAACCCAGAGCTGTTGTGTTTCCAAGAAGCACGGGTGAGGCCCCTGTGGGGTTTACATCCCCGAGAGGCGTGGTGACAACACACCACTCCCTGGAGACAATTCATAAAATCATGGAATGGTTTGGGTTGGAAGGAACCTCAAAGTCCATCCAGTTCCACCCCCTTGCCATGGGCAGGGACACGTCCCACTGGATCAGGATGCTCAAAGCCTCATCCAAACGGGCCTTGACACCTCCAGGTGGGGGGCGTCTACAACCTCCCTGGGCAAAGCTTCCAGTGCCAGTCAGTGACTGTGTCACTACAGGACTTCAGCTTCCCAGCAGGTGGGACATGAACCACCATGCCCACGAATGCCCACTCGGAGCTGTCTGAACCAGCCTGCTCTGCCCTGTGCAGAACCCTCTCATCACCTCCTCTGCACCACAGGGCCAGGGCATGAGGTGGCCTGGGACCGGGGAAGGGTCCTGATGCAACCACCAGCTTCAGAGCAACTTCAGCCCAGCGATTCCTATCCCGGAGCCAGGAATGGGGACACAACTTGGGAAATTGGCTGGGAGTGAAAGGTGCTGTGAAACACAGCAGAAGGTGGAGAGGTGCCTCAAGTCTCTCTGGCTCAGGTCCATCTTCAGCAGCTTCACCCCAGCCCATCACCAGGCTCCAGCCCTGCTCCAAAAAGCCATGCTGCCACCCGGTGGCACTTGAAGGTTGAGGCTTCAGAGGCTGGGCATGGTCAGGGTGGTTGTCCTCTTCATACTATCCACATCCTCCCAACCTGACTGAAGCCAACACCTCACTCCCCAGACCAGGCTCCCCCTAGCTGGAGGAAGAGCTGCCCAGCTCCTCCTCTCAGATCCCTTTCAAGCTGAACCTTCTCAGCCCTCCTGAGCCTCACCCAGCTGCTCATCTCCACGGGACCGTTCCCAGAGGACAAAGGCACCCCAGGAAGATCCCAGCTCACTCCGTGCGTCTTATAGCACAGACGGTACGAAACCACCCTCTAGGACCTAGAAGTCCATGACTACGTATGGGATGCAACAAGGCCAAGTGCCAGGTCCTGCACTTGGGGCATAACAACCCTCTGCAGTGCTCCAGGCTTGGGGAAGAACAGATGAAAAGCTGCCTGGCAGAGAAGGCCGTGGGGGTGCTGGTTGCCAGTGGCTGAACACGAGCCAGCGGTGGCCAAGGTAAGCAAGAAGGCCAATGGCATCCAGGCTTGGATCAGCCATGAGGTGGCAGCAGGAGCAGGGAAATAATCGTCCCCCTGCACTCAGTGCTGGGGAGGCCACACCTCGAATCCTGGGGTCAGTTCTGGGCCCCTCACTCCAAGGACACTGAGAGGCTGAAACCCGTCCAGAGAAGGGAACAGAGCTGGGGAAGGGGCTGGAGAACAGGGGTTGGGGGAGCGGCTGAGGGCCCTGGGGCTGTTTAACCTGATGAAGACAAGGCTGAGGGGATACATCGCTCTCTGCAGCTCCTGGAAAGGAGGTTGTGGTGAGGTGGGTGCTGGGCTCTTCTCCCAAAGAAGAAGTGACAGGATGAGAGGAAATGGCCTCAAGTTGCACCACTTCCATCACAGATCAAATGCAGGTTTCAGGCTGTATTGGTTTTCTACTATTTTTCTACCAAAAAAAAAATAATCTGAGCTTTCCAGCTACAGGATTCCCTCAGAAGGAAAAGAACCCGCACTTACTTCACAGCTACTAAACCAGACCTCTGCTCTTGGAGCAGTCACCTTTGTGATCAGGGGCTGCTGGTGGATGAGAAGTTCTACATGAGCCAGCGATGTGCACTTCCAGCCCAGAAAGCAAAACTTCGTCCTGGGCTGCATCCAGAGCAGTGAGACCCGCAGGGTGAGGGAGGGGATTCTGCCCCTCTGCTCTGCTCTTGTGACACCCCACCTGGAGCCCTGTGTCCAGTTCTGGAGTTCTCAGCACAGGAAGGACTGTTGGAGCGAATCCAGAGGAGGCCACGGAGATGACCTGAGGGCTGGAGCAACTCCTGTATGAGGACAGGCTGAGAGAATTGGGGTTGTTCAGCCTGGAGAGGAGAAGATTGTGGGGAGACCTTAGAGCAGCCTCCCAGGATTGAAAGGGGCTTGAGGAAAGCTGGGGAGGGGCTCTTGATCAGGGAGTGCAGGGACAGGATGAGGGGAACGGTTTTGAGCTGCAAGAGGGAAGACTGAAGTGAGATCTTAGGGAGAAATGTTTTCCTGTGAGGGTGGGGAGGCCCTGGCCCAGGTTGTCCAGAGCAGTGGTGGCTGCCCCATCCCTGGAAGTGTTCAAGGCCAGGTTGGATGGGGCTTGGAGCCCCCTGATCCAATGGGATGTGTCCCTGCTCATGGCAGAGGGTGGAATTGGATGGGTTTTGAGGTTCTAACCCAAATTCTATGACTCTGTGAAGAGCCACCAGCTAAGGAGCCCAGATCTCTCAGGAGACCACGCAATGTAGACACCACCCAAGCGATCGCCCACTACATGCACAGCGACACAGAGATCCCTACAAACAGGAGGCTGGATGGGTGTTTTCACCCCTGCTTGTCCATCTCTCCCCTCCAGCAGGTCCAGAGCTGCCTCCCAACACCACCAGCAACATGCTCATCTCATTCTGCCTGCCCTGGCGGCCAACTCCAGTTAAGCTGAAGATCCTCTGAGCCTGCTTCCATGTCCATTGTACAGGACCCTGTCAGCCTAGGGCACTGTGACCTCCAGATAACGACCTCCATATGAAATTCTGAATGTGATCTTACCTATTCCCTCAGCTGTGAGCCGTAAGGCACAAATAGATGGTGTGCTTGTTCCCGCAGCAAAGGAACAACCCAGGCAGGGCAAGATCTCCATCCTGAAGCAGAATTGTGGTCCATGGCATAAGAAGTGATGGCTGTTGGAGGCTGTAAGCAATCTGGCAGGCAGGAGGCTGAGTGCAGAGCCCATCACCGTGCCCCCTGCCTCCTGTAGCAGGTGAAACCAGAGACCATACACACGAATGGACTCAGCTCTGACCAGGCAGCGCGTTTTATTGAAGTATTTACAGAGCTACGTCCCCGCTCTCCTCTTTTTCAAGCCAACTGTAAAAAAGGTTTGTGCATCTACATTAAACATCCCCAGCCCACCCACACCCTCCTGCTTGTCAAGGCTCAAAGAAGCTCCTGTGGGCTGTGTGGGCAGTGGTACAGCAAAGTCCAGGGGTATGGGGTGAGTGGAGCCCAGCCAGCAAGCTCCCCGAGCCCAGGCTCACCCTCCCACATGCTAAAACTAAAAGGTTTCAGAACAGCACCCCGTGTGCCTGCTGCCTCTCCAAATGCAGCACTGGGGAATCCTTCAGGCACCACGAGAGCCCTTAGGTTTTGATAGCTGTGTCTCGGGATTTGTAAGCCACACCACGGCTCTTCAGCTCTCGGACGATTCCTGCAGCAAGGAGACAGAATCCATTTCAATGTTCAAATCCCATTTTAGTGCTCAAAACCCATTTCGGTGTTCTAGGGAAAAGGAGTCCTGAAAAATCTGTTTGCTCTGTTGTGTGTCCACTACAGAAATCAAGAACTGAACAATCATCTTCTTTGTTTCTTCTAACAAAACTCCTAGGAGTTCCCGCTCCTACTCTAAATGTCTGGACAGAGCTCCCAAACATCAATTCTTGTTTTGCCTTGGGAAAGAACCTGGTAGAGATTTTATTTATACTATTTCTTACCTGAAAACGTTTGAATATTATAACTGCACTGAACATGTCAAGCTCTTAAGGGTGCTTCTTAAACCTTTCAGTCACTCCTGTGACCTGCTGGCATGTCTCACCTCCCCAGAAACCCTTCAAGAACAGGGATTGCAGAAGAGCACCACGGGGTCCAGCACAGCTCTCGGCAGCACCCAGGGATAGCCAGGGATGGCCTGCGCGGTCCCAAGCGCAGCCGCCTGCTCACCGTGCACTGCCCAGCGCTCCCACTCCTCTCTGTGAGGCACAGATGGACCGAGAGAGGCCAGAGACAGCAACCCCCACTGGTGCTCGCCCCACCTGCTGCCCTGTGCACCCTGCCCACAGCAGCCCCAAGCTCACACCATCACCTGCTGCACTCCTGTTCATTTGGGTATGTTATTTCATACAAGGTCAAGCTAAGGGAGTTTGGGGTGTTCCACCTGGAGAAAGGAAGGCTCTGGGGAGACCTTAGAGCACCCTCTCAGTACTGAAAGGGGCTCCAGAAGAGCTGGGGAAGGGCTCTTGATCAGGGAGTGCAGGGATAGGATGAGGGGAACCATTTTGAGTGGAAAGAGGGGAGGCTGAGATGAGATCTGAGGGAGAAATGTTCTGCTGTGAGGGTGGGGAGGCCCTGGCCCAGGTTGCCCAGAGCAGTGGTGGCTGCCCCATCCCTGGAGGTGTTCAAGGCCAAGCTGGATGGGGCTTTGAGCTCCCAGATCCAGTGGGAGGTGTCCCTGCTCAACTGGATGGGCTTTAAGGTCCCCTCCAACCCAAACCATTCTGTGACTCTATGTGCCCAAGGCTGTGGCAGCAGGCCTCGGTTTCAAGCCTCGTTGATGCTCCAGCTCCTTTCCAACGCAGATGGCAGAGGTTAGGGCAGAAATAGGGAGCCTGGGATTCCAGACACAAGCAGTTTTCACCCTGAGTTATGGGATGGCAGCACTCCTGGAAAGGAGTGCATGTTATGAGTCTGCTCTGGGGCAGCAGCTCTCCACTAGATCGATGATGCAGCTTCTGCCCTACAGAGACAAGGCCAACTGTCTACACCTTCCACTCCATTTATAAACACACAAGCCCAACCTTAATGCAAGCCCTCAGTGCAGGATGAGGATGGACAGGGGCATCTGCTCACCGAGAACTCCACAGCAGTACCCTGTCCTTTTCTATTGACAAATCACCACGTTTCCCTGTAGCTGAATGGTTTGAAACGCCCTCGCTTTCTGCAGTCACCTTTTAATCACAGTTTACTCCTCTGGTGGCCTCTCGTCCCACAGGTTTCAGTCAGCAGGTTTGATATCTGCCTCTGGCAGGCAGACTGCTAAGGGACCGAGGGTAGAAAACCTATCTGCAGGACACCCGAAGCCACCCTCCTGCTCCGTGCCTCCTCTTTGCAGTCACTTCGATTATCCCTTTGGTTTAGCACGGAGTGCGCTCTGTTCCTACCACAGAGCCCACCGAACCCACAAATCCTGATTCCTCGTGCAGGTACAGTGCAATGCACCGCTCAGTTTGTCACCTTGGAGATGGTGACAGCCCAAACACAGAGCCACCCCTCGGCTGCCATTCGCAGCTCACAAGTCGGCAGCGTTACCTTGGGGCAGACGGCCGGTCACGGACACTGCGTAGATGCCCGGCTTGAAGTTACCTGGGAGACAGAAAATGCCGAGTTATTCCACACAGCAGCATTCCTGCCAGCCTCCGCTTGCACAGATGCCCCTTCATCGGGAGCAGAACCCCTTTCCAGCCCAAACATCAACTACCACTGCCCCAGAGAAGGGTTTAATGGAGAAATGGGATCTCTGGCTCCAAACCAGACACAAAAAAACCACTCACTGATGCGCTGCCACTTGGAGACCCAGCTGTCCTCAGGGCTCATCATGGCAATGATCCTGTGGGAGAGATGGGAGTCAGGAGGTAAGAAATGTTTTGCTGTAAGGGTGGGGAGACCCTGGCCCACGTTGCCCCAAGCAGTGGTGGCTGCCCCATCCCTGGAGGTGTTCAAGGCCAGGTTGAATGAGGCTTTGAGCCCCCTGATCCAGTGGGAGGTGTCCCTGCCATTGTCAGGGGGTTGGAACTGGATGGGCTTTGAGGTCCCTTCCAACCTAAACCATTCCATGATTCTATAGGGATGTGGAGGAGCTCTGCATCCTGTTGCAAGGGTGACTGGATGGATGTGCTGACAGGGAAAGATGGAGAGACAAAGCCAGGGATGTCACAGATCTGGCTGACAGTGTCTTACAAGCAATGCCAGGGCACGGACAGACCTGGCAGGGCTGAGTTGCCAAAGACCAGATCCAGACCTGGCAGGCAATTGGCAAGTCCCAACCCCACCTCTGCGATCCCAGCAGCGCAGAGCCAGGCAGGGATTGTCCTAAGACAAGGGTTTGGCAGATCACTACTGTAACTTCCAACCAGGGAAGCCCCAGCTAGAGCAGTGCTGCAGGATCTGGCACAATGACCAGCAAGGTCTTCTTGAGCACCCTGCTCCAGGACAATGGCACAGGGCTGGATGGACTTTGAGGTTCCTTCCAACCCAAATCATGACTCTGTGGTTCCTGGCCAGGCAGCACAGGCAGCACAAGGAAGGCAGCCCTGCTCACCCATCGAAGGAGGAGCTGGTGCAGTCGTAGACCATCTCCCGGTTGCCCTTCATCTGCAGGTACGCATCGCAGTTGTCACAGCCATCGTACTCGAACTGGTCAATGGTCTGGGGGGAAACAGAGGTGACAGTGTGGGGACGAGGTGGAGGGATGGGACCGGTGGGCTGAGGGGGAGCCCCGGGTTTGGGGGAAAGGGGGGAGAGGGGCAGGGGGGGTGCCCCAGGCACGGGGCTGGGGGGGAAAGGAGGGAGCAGCATGCGGAGGAGGGGTGGGATAGGGGAGGAGGCCTGGCTATGGGGGGGGGTAAAGAGGGGGCGGAGGGGAAGGGGGCAGCCCCGGGCACAGGAGAGGGGACAGGGGAGGAGAGAGGGAGGAGCCCCGGGGGGGGGGCGCCCCGGACATGGATTGGAGGGGGGAAGGAGGGGAGTCCCGGGCAGGGAAGGGGTGGGTGGGATACGGGAAGAGCCCCGAGCATGGATTGGAGGGGGGGGGGGGGGGGAGAGCCCTGGGCAGGGTAAGGGGGGGATAGAGGGGGAGCCCCGGGCACGGGGGTGGGAAGAGGGGAGTCCCGGTCAGGGAAGAGGGCGGAAGGGGGGGCCCCGCACCTTGACGAGCGAGCAGAGCAGGCAGGCGCGGAGGTGCCGCAAGTCCTTGGGCACGATCTCCAGCGCCATGGCCGCCGCGCAGGCGCCCGGG
>JAUMJL010002515.1:0-5000 GCA_033558185.1 Dromococcyx pavoninus | reverse complement strand
CCTCAGGCCATTTTTGGGTTCCTCAGCCCATTTTTGGGTTCCTCCGCCCATTTTATGGTCCCTCGGCCTATTTTTTGGTCCATCGGCCCATTTTTGAGTTCCTCAGGCCATTTTTGGTTTCCTCGGCCCATTTTTTGGTCCATCGGCCCATTTTTGAGTTCCTCAGGCCATTTTTGCGTTCCTCGGCCCATTTTTTGGTCCCTTGGCCCATTTTTGGGTTCCTCGGCCCATTTTTGGGTTCCTTGGCTCATTTTTGGGTTCCTCAGTCCATATTTTGGTCCCTCAGCTGATTTTTTGATTCCTCGGCCCATTTTTGGGTCCCTTGGTCCATTTTTGGGTCCCTTGGTCCATTTTTGGGTTCCTTAGGCCATTTTTGGGTTCCTCAGCCCATTTTTGGTTTCCTCCACTCATTTTTTGGTACCTCGGCCCATTTTTGGGTTTTTCCACCCACTTCTGTGTCCCTCGGCCCATTTTTTGGTCCCTCAACCCATTTTTGGGTTACTCGGCTAATTTTTGGGTTCCTTGGCCCATTTTTGGTTTCCTCGGCTCATTCTTGGTTTAGTCGCCCCTTTTTGGTTTCCTCGGCCCATTTTTGGGTTCTTCGGCCCATTTCTGGGTTCCTCAGGCCATTTTTGGGTTCCTTGGCCCATTTTTGGGTCTCTCGGCCTATTTTGGGGTTCCTCAGGCCATTTTTGGTTTCCTCCAGGCATTTTTTGGTCCATAGGCCCATTTTTGAGTTCCTCAGGCCATTTTTGGGTTCCTCGGCCCATTTTTTGGTTCCTAAGGCCACATTTGTGTTCCTTGGCCCATTTTTGGGTTCCTCGACCCATTTTTTGGTTCCTCGGCCCATTTTTGGGTTCCTCAAATGATTTCTGGGTTCCTCGGCCCATTTTTGGCTTCCTCGCCCCTTTTTTGGGTTCCTCAGGCCATTTTTGGGTCCCTCGGCCCATTTTTGGGTTCCTCGGCTCATTTTTGGGTTCCTCCGGCCATTTTTGGGTTCCTCAGTCCATTTTTTGGTCCCTCAGCTGATTTTTTGATTCCTCGGCCCATTTTTGGGTCCCTCGGCCCATTTTAAGGTTCCTCGGCCCATTTTTGGGTTCCTTAGGCCATTTTTGGGTTCCTCAGCCCATTTTTGGGTTCCTTGGCTCATTTTTGGGTTCCTCAGTCCATTTTTTGGTCCCTCAGCTGATTTTTTGATTCCTAGGCCCATTTTTGGGTCCCTCGGCCCATTTTTGGGTTCCTCAGGCCATTTTTGGGTTCCTCGGCCCATTTTTGAGTTCCTCAGGCCATTTTTGGTTTCCTCGGCACATTTTTTGGTCCATCGGCCCATTTTTGAGTTCCTCAGGCCATTTTTGGGTTCCTCCGCCCATTTTTTGGTTCCTCGGCCCATTTTTGAGTTCCTCAGCCCATTTTTGGGTTCCTCGGCCCATTTTTTGGTCCCTCGGCCCATTTTTGGGTTCCTCGGCCCATTTTTGGGTTCCTTGGCTCATTTTTGGGTTCCTCAGTCCATTTTTTGGTCCCTCAGCTGATTTTTTGATTCCTCGGACCATTTTTTGGTCCCTTGGCCCATTTTTGGGTCCCTTGGCCCATTTTTGGGTTCCTCGGCCCATTTTTCGGTTCCTCTGCCTATTTCTTGGTCCCTTGGCCCATTTTTGGATTCCTCAGTCCCTTTTTTGGTCCCTCAGCTGATGTTTTGATTCCTCGGCCCATTTTTGGGTCCCTCGGCCCATTTTTTGGTCCCTCGGCCCATTTTTGAGTTCCTCAAGCCATTTTTGGGTTCCTCGGCCCATTTTTTGCTGCCTTGGCCCATTTTTTGGTCCCTCGGCCCATTTTTTGATCCCTCGGCCCATTTTTGGTCCCTCAGACCTTTTTTGGGTTCCTTGACCCATTTTTGGGTCCCTCGGCCTATTTTTGGTTTCCTCAGGCCATTTTTGGTTTCCTCAGCCCATTTTTTGGTCCCTCAGCTGATTTTTTGATTCCTCGGCCCATTTTTGGGTCCCTCGGCCCATTTTTGGGTTCCTCAGGCCATTTTTGGGTTCCTCAGCCCATTTTTGGGTTCCTCCGCCCATTTTTTGGTCCCTCGGCCCATTTTTGAGTACCTCAGGCCATTTTTGGTTTCCTCGGCCCATTTTTGGGTCCCTCGGCCCATTTCTGGTTTCCTCAGGCCATTTTTGGGTTCCTCAGGCCATTTTTGGGTTCCTCCGCCCATTTTTTGGTCCCTCCGCCCATCTTTGAGTTCCTCAGGCCATTTTTTAGTTCCTCGACCCATTTTTTGGTCCATTTGCCCATTTTTGAATTCCTCAGGCCATTTTTTGGTCCCTCGGCCCATTTTTTGGTCCCTCGGCCCATTTTTGAGTTCCTCAGGCCATTTTTGGGTTCCTCAGCCCATTTTTTGTTCCCTCAGCCCATTTTTGGTTTCCTCGGCTCATTTTTGGGTTCCTCAGTCCATTTTATCGTCCCTCAGCTGATTTTTTGATCCCTCCGCCCATTTCTTGGTCACTTGGCCCATTTTTGGGTTCCTCGACCCATTTTTTGGTTCCTCGGCCCATTTTTGGGTTCCTCAAATGATTTTTGGGTTCCTCGGCCCATTTTTGGCTTCCTCGCCCCTTTTTTGGGTTCCTCAGGCCATTTTTTGGTCCCTCAGCTGATTTTTTGATTCCTAGGCCCATTTTTGGGTCCCTCGGCCCATTTTTGGGTTCCTCAGGCCATTTTTGGGTTCCTCAGCCCATTTTTGGGTTCCTCCGCCCATTTTTTGGTCCCTCGGCCCATTTTTGAGTTCCTCAGGCCATTTTTGGGTTCCTCGGCCCATTTTTTGCTCCCTTGGCCCATTTTTTGGTACCTCGGCCCATTTTTGGGTTCCTCGGCCCATTTTTGGGTTCCTCAGTCCATTTTTTGTTCCCTCGGCCCATTTTTGAGTTCCTCAGGCCATTTTGTGTTCCTCAGCCCATTTTTTGGTCCCTCAACCCATTTTTGGGTTCCTCGGCTCAGTTTTGGGTTCCTTGGCCCATTTTTTGGTTTCTTGGCTCATTCTTGGTTTCCTCGCCCCTTTTTGGGGTTCCTTGGCCCATTTTTGGGTTCTTCAGCGCATTTCTGGGTTCCTCAGGCCATTTTTGGGTCCCATGGCCCATTTCTTGGTCCCTCGGTCCATTTTTGGGTTCCTTGGCTCATTTTTGGGTTCCTCAGTCCATTTTTTGGTCCCTCAGCTGATTTTTTGATTCCTCGGCCCATTTTGGGTTCCTCCGCCCATTTTATGGTCCCTCGGCCTATTTTTTGGTCCATCGGCCCATTTTTGAGTTCCTCAGGCCATTTTTGGTTTCCTCGGCCCATTTTTTGGTCCATCGGCCCATTTTTGAGTTCCTCAGGCCATTTTTGCGTTCCTCGGCCCATTTTTTGGTCCCTCGGCCCATTTTTGGGTTCCTCGGCCCATTTTTGGGTTCCTTGGCTCATTTTTGGGTTCCTCAGTCCATATTTTGGTCCCTCAGCTGATTTTTTGATTCCTCGGCCCATTTTTGGGTCCCTTGGTCCATTTTTGGGTCCCTTGGTCCATTTTTGGGTTCCTCAACCCATTTTTTGGCCCCTCAGCCCATTTTTGGATTCCTCAGCCAATTTTTGGGTTCCTCAGCCCATTTTTTGGCCCCTCAGCCCATTTTTGGGTTCCTCAGCCCATTTTTGGGTTCCTCAGCCCATTTTTTGGCCCCTCAGCCCATTTTTGGGTTCCTCAGCCCATTTTTGGGTTCCTCAGCCCATTTTTTGGCCCCTCAGCCCATTTTTGGGTTCCTCAGCCCATTTTTGGGTTCCTCAGCCCATTTTTTGGCCCCTCAGCCCATTTTGGGTTCCTCAGCCCATTTTTGGGTTCCTCAGCCCATTTTTTGGCCCCTCAGCCCATTTTCGGGTTCCTCAGCCCATTTTTTGGCCCCTCAGACCATTTTTGGGTTTCTCAGCCCATTTTTGGGTTCCTCAGCCCATTTTGGGTTCTTCAGCCCATTTTTTGTCCCTCAGCCCATTTTTTGGTTCCTCAGCCCATTTTTTGGCCCCTCAGCCCATTTTTGGGTTCCTCAGCCCATTTCTTGGCCCCTCAGCCCATTTTTGGGTTCCTCAGCCCATTTTTTGGACCCTCAGCCCATTTTTGGGTTCCTCAGCCCATTTTTGGGTTCCTCAGCCCATTTTTTAGCCCCTCAGCCCATTTTTGGGTTCCTCAGTTCATTTTTGGGTTCCTCAGCCCATTTTTTGGCCTTCAGCCCATTTTTGGATTCCTCAGCCCATTTTTGGGTTCCTCAGCCCATTTTTTGGCCCCTCAGCCCATTTTTGGGTTCCTCAGCCCATTTTTGGGTTCCTCAGCCCATTTTTTGGCCCCTCAGACCATTTTTGGGTTCTTCAGCCCATTTTTGGGTTCCTCAGCCCATTTTTTGGCCCCTCAGCCCATTTTTGGGTTCCTCAGCCCATTTTTTGGCCCCTCAGCCCATTTTTGGGTTCCTCAGCCCATTTTTGGGTTCCTCAGCCCATTTTTTGGCCCCTCAGCCCATTTTTGGGTTCCTCAGCCCATTTTTGGGTTCCTCAGCCCATTTTTTGGCCCCTCAGCTCATTTTTGGGTTCCTCAGCCCATTTTTGGGTTCCTCAGCCCATTTTTTGGCCCCTCAGCCCATTTTTGGGTTCCTCAGCCCATTTTTTGGCCCCTCAGCCCATTTTTGGGTTCCTCAGACCATTTTTGGGTTCCTCAGCCCCATTTTTTGGCCCCTCAGCCCATTTTTGGGTTCCTCAGCCCATTTTTGGGTTCCTCAGCCCATGTTTTGAGCCCCTCAGCCCATTTTGGCCCCTCAGCCCATTTTTGGGTTCCTCAGCCCATTTTTTGTCCCCTCAGACCATTTTTTGGTTCCTCAGCCCATTTTTGGGTTCCTCAGTTCATTTTTTGGCCCCTCAGCCCATTTTGGGGTTCCTCAGCCCATTTTTGTGTTCCACAGCCCATTTTTTGGCCCCTCAGCCCATTTTTGTGTTCCTCAGCC